>PPHD01014468.1:0-16671 GCA_002909625.1 Bambusicola thoracicus
TTTCTAATGGACCTCATATACTTTCACTATGAAAGTAACATTTATATTGTGATCAGATAATTTCTGCCTTGTGGTTCTCCCAACAGCTTCTGGTTTACTTGGTGCTGATAAGGTTACTGAATTAAATGAACCATTGGGTTCACCCCTCACGTAAAATAAAAATTGTCTAGAAAACCAAAATAAATTACAGTGAATGAACAGTATGTCATGTTTTTTTCAGGTTAGTACTTCCATTTGAGGCAACAATAGGTGAATCTTTTGTAAGGAGGAGGAATCCTGTTATACTTTTGAGAGCTTCTTTAGGCACAGGGGCAATGAGATGCTGCTGCAGTGGGGCAAGGGGCAGCTGGGGGGCTTCTATAGGAGCCAGCAATGGGCAGCCAGGGCTCAGATGGCCACACAGAGCTTCCCACGGATGGGAGTAAGGGAGCATAGGCTGCCATCATTCACAGCAGCGGAGCTGGCTGGGAGCACGGGCTGCTCTGCCAAGGACACAATGAACAGAGGGAGAGATGTGCTCTTTGTTCTGCCTGCCCCAATTGCTCTGAGATTTTTTTTTTTTTTCCCTGTAAAACTTTGGGTTCTGGTTTTTGTTCTAGCAGTGCCTGGGGAAGGATTGTTTTTTATTTAGCTTCAAACTTCTGGAAAGCTTCCTGTGGGTAAGGGATCCAGACACATCATTTAAAGCTGTGGCCAACTCTGGGTTCTCTGTTTAACTCCTGTCCTTCTTAGACTAAGTGGTTTGGGGCATGCACATGTGGAGATTTTTTTTAAATGATGTTTTCCCACAGCAAATCATGGTGAGTGGTGGAACATGTGTTTGTACAGTGAGGGAAATGATCTTTATGACTCCTTACATATCATTTGCTCTCGTACTGTTTCTCTAAGCATTTCTCTTGAAGCATCCTTACACATCTTCAGTATTTTTAATAAAAATGTGAAATATTCCACGATCTCTGCTACCTATACTGAAAATTGAGATGATGCATCTCCTCTCAGTGATACAGCATCCACAGCTTACAGGTATGTCTTCAGGAGTAAATAGCATTGAGAGAAATCCAAGCTTTAACTGTGAAGCTTACATTGCAATAGAATCTCGTTTGAACCTATGTTTGGGAGTTTACAAATTCATATAGAAGGTGCATGTTTATACTTACACGTGTATTAAAATATTAAACTCAGTGCTTTTTGCACTTCTCTGTCAATACAGTAATGTTTTGTAATTTACTATATGCTGATAGCATAGGTACTGGACAGACAAAAGTATGTGCAGAAAGATCACAGTTGGTGCATTTATCCCATATGACAACGTCTCAGTTGCGCTCCTGTACTGATCCCTACAGCATAACTTCTTTCTGTAAGGTCTGCCTCATCCTCTGTGCTTTGGTGATCTCTTCTCCTAAAGTGTTAGGAATAATTTTAATTACTGGAGGACAATTAACTTGTTTTGGAACCAAAAGGCTACGAAGCCCAACTATTTTATGCTCAGAATGCAACTGCTTCATTATTAGATGGCAAACTCGATCAGGAAAAAAATACTGATCTTCTTTACCATGTTTTGTCTTAGAAAATTAACAGTTAACTTGAGCCTCTGAATGCTTACCTAATTCAGGTGGAAGGAAGCTGAATGTCTCCAATCCAGGCTCCTGCTCGCAGCAGGGTCAGCTATGGGGTCAGAGCAGGCTGCTCCAGTTCCTGTTGGTGCTGGATAACCATCTCCCTCTTATGCTGCTCTCCTTCAAGCTGAAAATGAGCAATTTAGCAGATCTGTGAAAGATGAAGATGGACCTAGAGAGCCAAAAGCTGCCCAATGTATTGTTGTCCACCTTGAATTAAAATTAACTGCAGTTAATGCATGTTACTATCATTTCATAAAGCGTACCTTAGGCTAACAAAGTGAGAAGCTGTGGGCTTCTTAACAGCAGCTCTGCTACTCTGAAGTTTGTTCACTAAATGTGGTCTTGCAGTCTTTGCAGGAGTCCAGGATAATTTGGGCCATGATGAATGACTGTTCCTCATGAATAAAATCTTTGTCCTTTATTCTTTCCTTGCAAGTCACAGATCTCGTAAGGAAGATGTGTTTCTGCTTTTTTCTTGTTTTCTGCATCATACATTCATGGGCTTCATTGCTTCGTTACTGAAGGAATTTGCGACAGAAAAGCTGTTACAGAGGTATAGCACATCTGTATCTAGTGGCAATAGTGAGCTTAGCCTAAGGGTGTGCCAATATGTTCATGGTACCCTCACAGGGCCTTTCCTGGAAAGGTACAAATAACTGAAGGGAGCACTGTTGGTTTTTGGTGGTCACTGATGTTAATTTGCTAGTAGCTGGAGGCTAGCTTATGTGCTTTCGGTTAGAGTAGAGATGTGTGACTCAACCAGCATGGCAGAGCCTTCAGATAGACTGGGAATGCTTCAATAAACCAACTTACAAGCTTACAACTGCAGATGCTTTTGCTATTAGTTAATTCATTATGAATTGTGACAAGACTAAAGCTCCCTCTTGTAGTTTACAGCTGATGCTGTAGCTCAAGCAGCTTGAAGTAGGGCTCTTATGACAACGTCTGGCAGTCGGTTTTGGTTTTATTTTCCTTTTTCACTCCTCGTTTGTCTTTGCATCTCCAGAGCAAGTATAAGGTCTGGTGTTCAGCTGAACTCACCAAAGCAAAATATGAGTGCTGCAGTCTGTTTGCTTGTTGTTAATTCTGTGCTCTTCTTGCAAGACTGCCACCAACATTTTTCTTCCTCTTGCTGCTTTCTAGTTCATTTCTGCTTCGGTACGGTTCGGTGTGTGAAATAGCATCACAGCAAACCCTACTTGTCCCCTAACAGCTAGGACAAGTTTGAAAAGCATTCTATCTTGACATCTTTCCCAGCTAATGCCATTTAGATTTTCTCTTCTAAATAACAAAAAGAACCCATATATAATATATTTTCAGCTTGCACTGTCTTTACAGAGCGCTTTCTCAATTGTTCTAGCAAATAAAGATGAGTGAAGAGAGCTTACTGGTAGCAGGAGCATTATAAACCATTGTGGAAGGAAGACTCCAAGTCTACTAGGAAATAAGTATAATAAATAAAAATCCTGGTGAATAATAATTGAATTTTATCCCTCAGTGGAGGGATATGGATGTCTGGTGAAGCATTGAGAGGATATAAAGTGCAAACTAGAAGTTGTTATTTCCCTTTTGAAAACAGCATTAGAACTGATGAATAACTGAGGCAAACGTAGAAGCATAAACACTGTTTTTCATTGCACTTGAACAGAGTATGGCTGGTTCAAACAGCTCGTGGGAGAGGGAAGCAATGGCTCCTGCGGATCTTAGAGGCCAAACCAGTATGAAATTCTCTTCTCTTACAAGACGTGGTCCACTTTCCCTCAATTTGAGTCACTAATAAATGCCACAAACCCCAGATGTGTTGAGCTGGTTTTTAGGTGTGTAAAGCATAGCACACACATTTACCCGGCACCTTTGCTCAGATTTGGTTTCTAATGAAATCACAGAAGGAAGCCGAACAGCAGTGGCACTGCGAGGCTTTGCAACAATGAATAATCAGAGATAGCACATTGTGTGCTTGTGTTGCAGATTAGTTTGTCTTTACTGTTATAACATATGCGATTTTTCAAAGTCTTGACATTCATGGCAAGCACAGTGTAGGAGATTGTGGATGCATACGGAATTTCTGGCTGACTGACAATCAGTCTATTTTTAGGCTGAAGGGTTACAGTGTGGAGCCTAACATGCTTGGAAGAGATCTTAATTTAATTCCATCTGAAAACGAGTGATTTCTATTAGCGTGAACACAATTTGTACATGGCTCCATGATGCGTGTTTTCTAATAGAACTACTCTTGGAGAGCGGCTAAGTTTAGTGTTCGGGCGTTCGTATGATACAAAAACAGTTCAGCACATTGTAATCTTTGACGCTGTTGCTCACAGAACGCTCTTGTGAGCTAGGTAAGTGTTTCTATTCATGTTTTATAGATGGGGCAGTCAGAGGGACTGAAATAGCTCTGTAAATTTAGCTCCCAAATCCCAAGCTTCTGTGGATTTATACACTGGGAATTTGAATGCCAGAAGAAGAACTTCACAAATAGGAACACTTATATTTGTGGATCTTGGTTTGAGTCACCTGTTCAGAGTCTTACAATAAGGCTGTGATGGGCTTTCCAGGCTGCTCAAGTTGCATTCCGTCCCTTGGTAGTTGTGCCTTTCTGCTGTGGCCGTTGAGTGAGCTATGAACTATCTAAATTGTTTCTATGCAGGCACAGCGTGTATTTCCTGCTGTGAATAAATAGGTATAAAGGATTTTATGCACATTAGTTTTTCTGTGTGGCTCTAAGTTTAGCAAACTTTAAGCGACGTCTTTGAATAGTCTAAATCCAGTGCTTCACTTCACGAGAACTGTGCTTAAAAGGAGATCTCAGTGTTTTCCCTTTCTTAACTCAGACTGCTTCCAGTCTTGAAAAATAAAAACCAAGACAAACTTACTTCTCAGTCTGTTTCTGCAGCTCAGGCTTAAAATGCATTAATTTGTTTATAGGGCTTTGTGGCCTTTGTGTTACCTGTAAATGAAGGAATGTTTAAAATGAAAATTTAACAACAACAATAAAGGAAGCTTGAAGCTGGCGAAAGATAGTCGGATACCTCCCTTGTAGGTACCTGCAGCCTGCTGGCAGTCTTGCTAGCAGCAGCAGATGTTGTCACTGATAAACCGGCGTTACAAAAGATTTGGGAGTGAGAAGTTCATTTCCTTGGACGCCCTGTTTGTGGTGAGAAAAATAGCTGATCTGTAGTGAAGAATGGCTCTTTGTGTTTGGACGTATCACTCCTCATCCAAAACAGAACAAACTCATAGTAGGAAGAATTTTCCCAGCTACTTCATGAGTAGGAAAGGTGACCGAGTGCTGAGGGAAAGAAATTGTTAAAGGAAGATTCAGGTGATTGATTTTTAAATTATTATTATTTTCTCCAACAAATGATTTTAAGCTCTCTTCTGCTAAAGTACAAAATGCAGTGAATTGTGAGTTGATATCTGTAGTAAGATTTTAGAAAATAGGATAATTCAGGAATGTAATGGAACATCTTCATTAGAGGCAATAGGCAAATGGCGCTAATATGGATGACATATGGGTGAAGGATCTGTGATTTTGATTTCATATCTCAAAGGATAATTGGTGAACAACCTGACGGTCCTTATCCTCCTTGCATTGACACTAACACTGCATTTATACGGAAACGGAGCCTCTTCCACTAGCATATATTGCTGTTACATTTTCTGCTATTGGATTCTGCTAGTTGACTTCATACAACACGTTCCTAAGGATGGGTCATATGATTCTATTGGCTGGAATAAGCAGTAACTGATTTTTATTTACTGTTTTACTTAATTGTGAGATAATTTGCTATCTCTAGGCACGTAGGGGGGAAATTTGGAAGCACATTAGAAGCTCATCTTTACTGAAGAATTGGGAGATGACAAAGCAGAGCACAAGCAGTTCAGCAATGAGTGTAGGCTGAAAGTATGGCGAAGTTCAAGCGGTATGGAGACAGGGTCATGGCAGTAACCAAGTGAAACTAAATATGTATTTTATGTAACAGCAAATATATGCAGTATATCTAATAAGAGATATGTTATGAAAATACAGTGACTGTGTAACTTGGAGATGATAAATGTCACTTTCAAGAATTATTGTCTGTCTGGGGTTAACATCTGGGTGATTCCATGAGTGATTGGGCCATGACTTGGACCGTCACTGAGTAATTAATCTTCAGTCTTCAGTTTCCCATTGGGAGCTGGAAGAAAGGGAAATGTTCCAAAATAAATGTGGAACTTTCTTCATAATGGGTTCCTTCTATGCTTGCATCCAACAGTCTACAGACACTGATTCTGAAATATTTCCTGATGAGCGTACAGTAGGGCTACTGTATGTCACAAATAATCTTTACATGTAAGGCTCGCTGCTGCTGAGGCTTGGTTTCGTGCCATGCCATTTCTATTGCGTCTCCTGTTTCTGTGCAGGAGCTCGGATGCAGTCTTGGAAATGGCTGATAGTGTTTCATGTGGGAGAAAATAAATCTGCATGGAAATGGAAGTTGCCACTCTTGTTCTCAGGAGTAACCTGTGTTAGGCTTCACCGTTAGCAAAGAAAATGGAGTTAGCGACAGGTTCTCTCCAGGCTGGGAGTAGGAGACAGATAGATGACTTTGATCTCTAAATATGATTCTGGTGGAGCACATGACAAGCACTGTGACAGTGGCAAAGCTGATGCATCGTGTGAATGCTTTATATATGTTGCCATACATTAATTAAAGGCTGTAAAAGATGAAACTGTCATGTGATTGTGGTGATTTAACTTAGCCTTGGGGGGGCTGAGGTGTGAGAAAAGCAGACTGAAGTGAAGCAGGTCATCCAAAGGGATGGGCTAAGGGTGCGTTAAGTATCAGAGCAAAGCAGGTGTTTCTATTAAGCTGTATTTTTTGCAAATGAGAGTTTTTCAGAGCAACTGATTCCAAAATGCTTCACTGTTTGAGATGTGTGCATGATCACAAGATGATGCAAACTGCTCTCTTGCGAGGGGGAGAGCTGTGGATGTGTTGTGGGTCAGACCAGCTGTGGGACTTGGAGGCACAAGGGCAGCCAGGTGACACCAAAGGCTGTGTCCTTCCTTCCTGGAGAAACGAGACTTCAGGTGAGAAACAGTGCCGCCATCCCCTCTGGTGAGTACTTCTGCAGAAGGCATTTTGTTTTGATACGCAGTTGGAAAGAAAATTCAGCTGTGTTCTGGATATGTTGGTTTGTTAGCACAAACTGCTGGCTTCCCTGTGATACTCGAATTGCTCAGATATTCAGTTGCTGTAACAAAATGTGACTTCCGCGGCCTTTCCTTTTGCTTATTCCACCTTGCAGGATGTGGGTTGTTTATTAAGCTGCTAGCCGCCCCACACACTGCTTCTGGCTGCACAACCACCTTCTCAGCAAATCACATCCCCTGTGCTTCACAGCTGCTGCCATCCTTAATGCGCGTGCAGAATGTCTCCTGGCTGTCTGAGCGCAGATCCCAGCTGGCATCACCTCACGGCTGAGCAAAGTTTCCCCTCGCTCCCGGTGGTGTTGCGTTGCCCTCTTTCTCTGTCTCAGGTGCTCGTATCCGGAGGCAGGGATGCGGGGGCAGCAGCACAGCTCCGGGGAATGAGACAGCTGGGAATCTGCCCTGCTCTGCGGCCAGGAAGGACAGCAGCTGTGACACTTGGGGGTGTGGATGGGGTCTGAAAGGGGTAGGAAGCTGGAGGGGAGTGGTGAGTGGGTGAATGAAAACAACAGCTCACTCTTGTCTTTATCCAAGATGATGCATGCCAAGTACTGAGATTACGGCGGTAACGGGTTTAATGATTGACCTCGTTGTGGGTTTGCCAGCAGAGAACCTGTTCTGTTGCATTTGCTCCAAGTTCTCGCATCGAACTTCATGGTCTGCTGAAACAAAATGATGTAGCCTTACAAAATGTTTGGGTTTGGGCAGTTCTAGCTTACAAATGCTGAGGCATTACGGATAGTAGAGCCGCATTTTAAAATAGTATTGTCTTACCAATTTTGTCAGTGTTATGAATAACGTCTGTATTCCCTTGAAAATATTCTGCTGAACTTGTGTGACTGCCCCTTTCCTAAAAGGAGACTGTTTTCCACCCATAGGTTTCTGCTGGTGTGCAGAAATAAAGGCACTGGACGCATCCCTGACGTTTGTGAATGTTACTTGTGTATCACATGGGAGAGAGGGGAAGGATTAAATCACTGGCATGCTGTGATACTGGAATATCAGATAGGTAGGCAAATACCGTGTAGAAAAATGGGTGAACAGATGGAAATTCCCAGCACCAGAATTAGGAGTGTTTGGAATTGAGCAGCTGTTTTATTTGTGAGCTATGACTGCTCATCTCTGTGAGAAGATATGTGAAGGATCTCATTCCTTCACCTGTGCCTTGTAAGGCGGATTCCAAGGTCAGGGAGCTTTGCCTTTACATGTTTTGTGTTAGGTTAGTTGTTAGGCTTTCTGCTTTCTGCTTGTTTTTAACTGCAACAAACTGTTAGCCGCTTTTTATAAAACGTAAAGGTCAGACTCGGTGCTCTTATCTGTGTTGTTTACTGTTATACTTGAAGCAATTGCAGAAATACGGGTTGGTATGACATGACAGTACACACTGTGGTTTTTCAGATGAGAGAGAACTTGAATGACCTCTCCTGGATCGTGTCAGTTTAATAGGAGATTTTGGACAGGTCCGACTTCATCTTTCAGCTCTGAGCCTGATAAAATAAGTTTATTACTATCCCCATCCTTCCTAGTTCCATGTTCCCTTGGAGATGAGCGGGCAGAGTGAAGTGAACACCATGTCTCCTCCATCCCGGTGAAGCAGCGGAGGCACTCCCCACACACTTCACTTGTGGGTGATGTTTTTCCTTTGTACGAGGGCCTGGAGCATTCCAGATTTGGAGGGAGCAGGAGGAGAGGTCAGAAAGTGAGAGAAAATGAAATTGGAAAGTGTGTGGATAACACCAAAATTTCAGCATGCATTATTGACAAGGATGTCTGTGACTGTATTTGTCATACGTTAATGGAGCATTTGAAATATGGCCTGTAGCTATAAATGGAGTGATTGTTTAATTTAGCTTGGTTTGAGATTTACTTTACCGAGACACTGAATTGCCACTATCTAGCAAAACATCAAAATACTTGAGGCAAGCAAGAACATCTACAGCAAATCTGCAGTGAACAAAACTAGCTGTCCCAGAAATCCCAAATGCTTCTGGGTGCAGTAGAGCTAATGAAGCCTTGTTTTCCATGGCTTTATGTGCCTGCCCATGCCCAGGAAGCCAGTGGGCCTGGATACCTTCCTCTGCTGTCTGAACAAATCCCTCACAGGTGCTGATGAGCCCACAGAGGAGGGCCTGACGCATGGCCTGCACTGGGCCTGTCAGCTCTGTGCTCCTTGTGGCACGGCCAAGCTGTCCAACTCGTCTTTGTGGCAGCAAGGCCAAGCAAAAGGCTTTGGAGACTGTGCCCAGCCCTTGTGCCATGCCTTGTGTAGGAACCTTGCTGTACCGATGTGCCAGCTCATGTGTGGCCATCAGACCCCAAACCTTCAGGTGAAGTTGAAGAAGGATGGGTTGGCCCGGTTGCTCATCACTGAAGTATGGTGATACAAGCTCTTCCTTCTGTGGCCTTGAGCTCATAGGCAGTCAGTTTTGTTCATTTTGTTGTGTGGTTTTTTTTCAGCACGTTTTGAAGTGCTGAGAAGACAGACTAGTGCATGGGTCGCAGGGATTCATATTATGTTCTAGAGTGTAGTTTCATGGTATGTAGAGAGGACTGTGAGTTTCTGAAGGCCAAAGCTCTGCCTGGTTATATGATCAACGTTCTAAGCAGATGTACATCAGTGGTGTATGGTTTAATCAGGAATTGTGTAAATAAGGAATCTTTTCTGGGTGTAACAACAGCATGTTGGGGCAGGCTGGCTTACCCTGTGCAATGTTACACGGTCAAAGCTAAATCTAATCAGTATTTGTATTGGCTTGGACTGGGTGGTTACAGAATTAGAGGTTTAGCTTTGTCACTTTGGACCTTTTTGCTTGATGCTTTTCCCTTTCAAGTTTCACAAACATGTTTTATGTTGTAACTGCATGGAGTGGACTTCTGCTGTGTAAGCGATGAAAACTAATTACATTCGTTGGAATTAAAGCAGTTAATATAGCTACATCTAATAACTATTCTGTTATGACCCTAGTGGTGAGAATTTATTTCTTAGGGGTTTTCACATTGACGGAAGCAATGGGACAACCAATCTACCCAGGCAGCAGCTTTCAGCGCAGGGCTGGAATGGGGGCTAGGGAAACTCCAAGGCTCTTCTGTTGCTTTTTCTAAATATTCAGAGCAGCATGATGCCACATTGGGGTCATATCTGCCTTTTGAAACTGCGTAGCTACACATTTAAAGTCTTGTATTGGAAGGAGTGGAGCTTGACTGAACGTTAAACCTTTATTTATAGTGAAAAAGTGCCTCGTGCTGATCGGTTTACTTAACTTTCTTCTAGCAACATAACGTACTATGCTGTTGTCCTTCCACTGCATGGGAAGAGCCTAAAATAACAAAAGCGTTACGACAGCTCCTGAAGGGTGGCTTTGCCAAGGTCACTCTTCCTATTTTCACTGGATTTTGTGCAAATAGAGATAGGTATGTTAGGCACTTGACCAAATATTTTATTTAGAAGATGAGTCCCCCAGAAGTGTAAAATCAAACAAAAATGCAACTCCTGCCCCTGGTTATGCAAATACAATCAGCTGATGTGTGTTGTTAGCCTGCACTGGTGACTGGTCAGCATGTACAGAGCTCTGCAATTAACCTGTGGATTTTACTGCTGTTTTTTAGCCAGCAAACCAAAGTCTTCCAGGGTCACAGGGATCCTGCTCTGAAGGCACAACACAAAGCTACTGAAGCTTTAGCAACTTCTTTTTGCTTGTTCTGTGCTGATTTTTATGTAGTTATGCTGAAAACCTGAGGGTGATAAAGAAGGGGGGATGTCTTGAGAGGAAAAAACAAGCTTACAGAAGGTTATTAAATATGTGCATTCGGTAGTATTTGAGGTCTTTAAGGTCCAGGCCTTTAAGGTGCCGATGGTTTGAGCCTCAGAGCTTTGGGAAGTAGATTGTGTGCTTGTCTGAGCACCTGTCTTTATCCACTTCTGGGGAGGAACACTGACCTGGATGGAGACTTAGCCTGAGCTAATAGCATTGCTGCTTGGATGAGACCTTTAGCTCTTTGTTGTTGATGATGTTGTAGGCAGAATAGAAAGTTTTGATGTGGACTGAATTTAAGACAATGTGGATTGGAAGGGTTTGCCTGTAAAAACAAAAGTAGCTCACCTTGCACTGAACTAGACAAGGAGTGATGGTGTGAACTGTTGTTTTGTTGGCTCTGCTGTGCTTGGGGGGATGATCATGAGGAGGGATTGTACAGGGCTGAGCTTTAGGAGGTATTCTGCATTGGCAGAAACAATGTTTTGGAAGTCTATTTAATGTAGCAACAGCAATTTAGCAATGCAAAGTGCGTATACTGAATTTCATGGAGATGTTTGGAAACCAAAAGAAATTCCTTTTGGTGTAAAAGAAGCCTGTATATATCGGTATTTATGTGCATATATATATATATATGCATCAATACAGACATGTAGGATGGTTTTTGGCTTCTTATGTCTACGTATAGACACATACACACACCTATAGGTAGACCTGTGCATATATATATATATAAAACAAAACCTTTTTTTGATTAATATTAACAACAACAGCAGTAGATAAGACAATAAATAGTGTTGTAGAACTAAGTATTTGCTAATAAGAGATAACTGCATTTAATTTTTAGCAAAGTTAGAATAGAAATCCTCTTGATCAGCACCTTCTGCAGAGTAGCACTTGGAGAGAGCTTGTTTGCTGTTTTCTGTGTATAGTAAAACACACGATAATATATAGAATAAATTATATTTAATGTAAAATGTTAGAACCTACATAAAAACAACAACAACTTTGATTATTTTACTTAATATTTTTAGTGCTATCAGAGTTCAAAATAGTAGTGAATTAAAACATAAAATGGCAGCTTGGTACAAGAAAAGCCCTGCTTTCTAGTGGTATATTTAGACTTGTTTGCTTATAACCTGTTCTCCAGTGTGAGAGGGGGCTGCTGGTGGTTTTTTGTTGTTGTTGCTTTTGTTGGGTTTATAGCTTTAAAGCTGAAGTTAAATGTATCAGACAATCTGTTCTGCTTTCTGCTACTTCATTACTTCAATGTCTTCCAGACATGCCTGTCTTGGTTGCATCTGTTGGTAGATGAAGGAAGGTCATTTTGACAGAGACCCTGTGAATCAGTCCTAAACAAATTCTAAATGAACGCCTTTGTGCCGATTAATTATATACCACACAACATGCATTACAGGTCAGTTTGTCTTAACATTATTTATAATACTACACATATTGTAACTTGCCTGTAGCAGCTCTTGAACAAAGGGAATTACTTCTGTAATTCTGCTTGTGAGACTGTTATTCACCTAACAGCAGGGATAGGTGGAAGATTAACATGGCTTTTTGAAAACCACTGGCTTTTGTACCAGAGGAGAAAATTTAGCCCTGGGTAACACTGCATTCACATACAGCCTATAATTAATGCTGTGGTAGTTAGGTACAGCTTCACGTGGTTGAGCTCTGCAAAGCTTTACTTGCTTTTCGGGTCTACGGGGTGTTTTTGATGAAGAAGTCCTGCCATGTTGATAACGGTGGCTAACATCTACTTCAAGTAGTCAGGTGGGTGACACTTTGGTCAGCAGCTAAATAAAGCTAGGTTTGGTTTAGTTTAGGGAATCAGTAGGCATAGGAGGTGCTGGATCTGATAGATGTTCCTGGTTCTCCTCAAGGCAAGGAGACATCTGTGCTCCTGCTCTCGTTTTTGTGACGATTGGCATTTTCACCTTTAGAGATGTTGGGAAGGATGTCTGTCCCTTCTACTGCAAGGTGTTGTCTAATGCTTTGTCAAAACAATTAAATACTTGTAAATACTTGTTTCTTCTTGAAATAAAAGCTGCAGTGGGTTTGGGTTTTGTTGTTCTGAGATGATCGCATGTGCATACTGTTCCTCAACATGTGGCTTTGATGTTTCTTTCTATAATTAATAGTGACTGAACTGCCTGGTAGCCCTGGCTGACATGGCTGGATTTCAGGTATTCACATTCAGTGGGGCTAAAATATTCCTGATACCTCATTTAGTTTTCTTTTGAGTTGTATCACTTTGTCTTATCTGTGAATCTATCAGGATTCACACCTGTATTTGTTCACCAGGTTCATTACAGGCAGATGTCCCTCATAATTCTAAGCCTTCATGGGTTCTTAGAGAACATATGTCTGGGCTTTGATCACAGCTTATGACTTTTGTTTTTCTATACAGACCAACTGTGAATGGTTATAACAACTTGGTTACATTTATGTAACCTAACAGACTTCCTTGAGCATAAATTTACATTTCCATTCAAAGTTGTATATAATGGTACCTTCAGTTTCCTTCTTTCTGGGAGGCAGGAGAAAGGGGAGTGTCATTGCTGTCCCCTTGCCCAAATGTAGGGAAACCAGGTAATTCACTTATTATTATGGATTTTTTTCCTTATTTTTTTCCTTTAAAAAGAATTAAAATGTTCATAACTCTGTCTAGCTTGTTCTATTACAATGCTAATACTAATACAAGAATCTTCTAGATTTAGTAGCTGCAAATGTGAAGTTCTTCACTGATAAGATAAACATAAAATATTTCAGAAATAATCTGAAGTTAATATTTAGGTAAAATCCCATTATAAAATAACAGCCAATTATATACTATCAGACCTGAGGTGTTTTCAAAATGCATAAGCAAAGTGAAAACAACAGTTCTGCGGATTTTAGAGTGTTTCTCTTTGCTTTTGTTTTGTTATTTTAGGGGGTATAAGCATCTACACCTATTTAGTGCTTTCGGAAGCGCTGCCTGATCTGTCATACTGCTGTGGTTCTCTGCTGTGAACTGATGCTGATTATAATTTCTATCTGCGTAATAAACTTTTAGGGAATCGATTATATTTACTTTGGCCACTTGTTTTCCAAGCCTTGCCATATGTTTCATGTCATTTATTTTATAATCATTGCTAGCAGTAAAAGCATCTATAGTTCAGTCCAGAAACCACTCAAGTTTTCTTGCAAGCCGCTTCAGGTGGCACTTGGTTGTTGCTATGTCTTTGAAAAGTGTATAGTATTGTTTGGTTATTCACGTGGACTCGATGGCCTGCCACATGGCAGCTTGTGATAATCCTTCCCGAACATCAACAACAAGCTTTGCCTTGGCAATGTCAGATCGTATCTCTCACTTGCACATAAGGCAAGTATGATTTTGAAACAGTAGGTTTCACTTAATGAAGCATCAAATTTTGTATCTTTGCGTGTGTATTGACCTTTAAGCTATTACTGAAGACCTTTACACTTACTTGTATACCATGTTCAGACTTGCAGTGCTGAAGCAATAAAAATAAACAAATCTAAAAAGCCAGTCAAGGTCACTCTGGATGGCAGAATGACTCTCTGGCTTATCAGTCATTTCTTCTGTTTTGTGCCATCAGCAGACATGCTGAGGGTGCTACCACATCACCCAGGTCAGTTGCAAAGCTGTTGAACAGGACCGGACCCAGTAAACACCCTTGGGTCAGTATGGACCCCTCCCCTTCATTGCTGGCCTCCAGCCAGACTTTACATCACTGACCACCGCTCCCTGGCTGCAACCATTCAGCTGGTTTTCCATCCACCTCACTGTCTGCTTTTCCAGCACATATATCAACAGCTTCTCTGTGAGAATCTTAATGGGGGACAGTGTCAAAAGCATTACTGAAATTCAGGTATACAATACCCACTCTCTTTATTTTTTGCCAAGACAGTCATTTCATTGTAGAAAGCTGGTTTGTAATTGAAGTTGTAAGGCATTTAAGCAATACCATAGCCAACTGCAAGTAACCATAACTCTGTCTTGCATGTTTTAGTGTTCCATAACCAGGTAGCATCATTTCCTCAGTCTGCCTCAGCACCCTCACTCAGATGGCGTTGAGGCCCTGGCACAGCTGCCCAGAGAGCTGTGGGCGCCCCATCCCTGCAGGCACTCGAGGCCGGGTTGGGTGGGCCGTGGGCAGCCTGAGCTGGTGGGGGGCAGCCAGCCCATGGCAGGGGTTGGGTGGGTGGGCTGTGAGGTCTCCTCAAGTTCACCCCAAACTCAAGCCATTCCATTACTCTATGAATGCAACTTGGTTTAAACTATTTGTTTTAGCTACAGATATTGTCTGCCACGTCTGGGCATATTCCATGAAACACTTGGGGTTAGAGATGTAGAATTACAGAGCACGTGTGTGGTACTGAAATGTACTGGTAATGTTCTTTCTGCAACTTTAGAACTTTAGAAGAACAGTTTGCTGGAGAATTGGCCTTACACCTGCCATGCCTGGTATTCAGAGCAACGTAATCTATGTATTTCTTAATTTCCTGTATGTAGAAATGGGATAACACTGAGTATCATTAACATTCATCATAAAAATGAATGCAGTTTTTTTTTATGAAATACTCTTTTTTATTCATTGAGAATGACTGAGGAAGTGCTGGTGGGAAAATCCCTAGCTTTTTCAGCCTTAAAATATGTATAACAACAATCTAGCTCTTCAGCGAGACTGGAATTTTGAGTTGCATGTTCACGTAGTGCTACAAGAATGTATCATAATGACTACATAAAAAAGAACCTAAGATTTCCTCGTTTTTCAGTGCTTTCCTTCTTTTAGGATGTTTAGTAATTTTTCAACTGCGGGATCAGCATAGCTTTTCTGCAAGAGAAAGTCTTCGTGTTTTGTTAAGAACTTAGTGTAGAAGTGTTACAAGGTTAAATGTTCTGAGGTAGAAACTGGTGACTGTTTTCGTTTGTCTGATGGGATGTGCCCAACCCACTGATGTATCATAGACTCACGGAATCATAGGACCACATATGGCACGGTGCTTGTCCTGGCACAGTGAGCCCTGCTGCTGTGGTGGGCATTGTGAGGTAGGAAAGCTGCAGTTGGTGTCATGTGTGAAATTCTGTTTGTTTTAGACCCGCTGCAGTATACAGTGAATAGACTGCTGTTAATGAATATATCATGTTACCACTGAGGACAAAATGAGATTTTCTTAGAGAAAACAACAATATTTGAATTGTTCTTGTTTTATTTATTTTGTGCAGTATCTACGGGTGGGTTCCAACCCAAACCATTCCATGTAACGGTATTATTTTAGTGAATGAAATAGCTGGGAGTTACATCTGAGTGGACAAAGCAGTCATCGTTCATGTGAAACCTGTGAGATTTCTGGCAGGAAGAGGAAGCAGCTTTTCTTACAATATCTCAAGAAAAAGTTGCTCCCTGTCTTGTTCTGCAATGCATCGTGCTCCTCATGTCTGTGGTCCACTCCTTAACTGTCTCAAAGCTTTTCCTTGCTGAAATAACTCGGTAGTATTAGGAGTCAATTATTGTTTAATTGTGTTGTGTTTCTATTATACATGTTTCTGTGCCATTTAGCCACCCAATATGATACTGTTTCTGGATTATTAAAACGGATGAAAACAACAACAAAAAATGCTATCTGTTGCTAAAGCAGGCAACCTAAAGCTTTAAACAAGCAAGCAAACGTGGATTTACGCATCTTCTGATGCATGGCGTAGGAGGTCAGAAGTGGTTTTCTGTCCTGGAAGTTGGACGTCTTAAAATATTGTGTAGTTTAAATCCAGCGCAGTTCTTAAAGGTTAACCTGCAGGTGTTCTCTATGGCAAAAGCAGGGATCACTTTCAGCTTGAAGAATAATTTCTAAGACTTCAGACTTCATTATGTAAACACTTCTGTGCTAAAATGGTAGTTTGAGAAAGAAAGGAAAAGTGTGTCCCAGGCTCCTCCTGGAGTGCCCCTCACTGTGTCACTTTAATCACAGAATCACAGAATGGCCTGGGTTGGAAGGGACCTCAAGGATCATGAGTCTCCAACCCCCCTGCTGGGCAGGGCCACCAACCACCCCATTTACTACTAGATCAGGTTGCCCAGGGCCTCGTCCAACC
>PPHD01014469.1:0-16671 GCA_002909625.1 Bambusicola thoracicus
GATAGCAGGAAACACACAGCTACAGCTCCCATTCAGGCAGAAGCAAATGATGACCTGATTCGAGCAAAACTCTTTCATTTTAGCTCAAAATGTCAACATGAAATGCTCTGACATTTGCAAACAAATTCTTTTTAGGAACGATGTGTTCCAATTTGAGATGAAAACAAATATGAAAATACCAGAATTTCCCATGGGATAGAAATCCGGTTTTCATCGAGAGATCTCTATTGAGAGGTCACTTCTTTATTACAAAGCCACTGATTTCTACAGCTATGCCTGAATTAAAACAAAAGATGGTCAGGGACCAAATTCTCATCTCACAATTGGATGGCCTACTGTCTTCTACCAGCTGGCTCCTCTGCCACTGTCATGGGCACAGAAAGTTGAAGACTCCAGAACAGACAGACAGAGACAACTACAGTACTGAGAAGGACAGAACTTTCAGAAGACTCTGGTCTATACATCTGCACAACGAAGGAGTAATTTCAAGCTTTGGATTGGGTACCTCAACATCTTATCCAGTCCAAGGTTGTACATCAGCAAGGATGGACTTTCCACAGCCCTCCTGATCCCCTTTTCCAGCGTACCCTCATGTGAACAATCTTTTCTTAAGAACTAACTGGAATTTTTCCTGGCATAGTTTATGACCATTACCTCTTGTCCATTACCACCAAGAATAATCCAGCTCCATCTTCTGACCATGCATTCATTGAGGCCAGTCTGTAGTCCCACCCTCAGCTTTCCCTTGCTCTGGTTGAACAAACCCAGGACCTTCAGCCTCTCTGTGCTGCAGGTTCCTGATCACTTTGATGGCCTCTGCTGGACTCACTCCAGTTAGTCAGTGTTCCTCTTGTAGTGAAGAGCCTGAAGGCATACACACAACTGCATATTTAACTGGTGAGTGGCATGGACAACAAGTAGGCTGATGTTTCAACATGATCCTTGCATCTCCTTTACTTAGCAATGGCATTTTTAAACTATTTTTAGATTGACAACACTTCTGGGTAGTGTTAGTCATCTCAACAGTCTGGGCTCCAAAACAGAGGCTGGGCTCCAAAACAGAGAGAGACTGGTTTACACCAGGTCTGGACAAGGCTGGCTGACTCCTCGGCACCTTTGTTACCACTGCCATTTGAACAAATGAAACCATGATTGCAAATCGCTTACCTGCTTATTTCATGTAGCAAAATAGCCAATGACACAACCAATGTTCCTGGGGAGAACAAGTCAGTTCATGGAAGTAATAAATAGGCGATAGCACTTGGAGCCATAGGTTGTATTTGTATATATGTATAGGGGGCAATTTCCAGTTTATGTGCAGAGAAAAGTAGTAGAAGTGAACATTCAGGAAAAGCAGTGTGTAATTCTCTGCACCAAAGCAGAGTCATGCACAAGCCACCAGAAAATGCCACATGCATGCATGAATAACCACCACTACTTGCAACTGCCTTCTCTTTAGAACTCGATCACAAGTCTGGGCACTCACTGCTTGTCCCCACCACACAAACCTTCCTTTATAAAAACTACTCTATGTTGGGATACCTTTGGCTGCCATTAATACTGGGTTTCCGTGGGATACACCACCTTTCCTGCCAGAGGATGAGCTCCCCCAGTGCCTTTGGGAGTCTCCTGCTTTCTGTGCCTTGTTACTAGGGTGTTACCTCTGGCCAACTCCCCAGACCTTTGATACCTATGGAAAGACTTTGAGGGAGACCCCAAAATCCCCAGAACATGAAGCTTATTCCCAGTTATTCGTCCTACAGTCTCGCCTACTGTTCCAAAATATATAGCATTGACATTTCAGTCATGTAGATGAGGCAGCATTGAATAAATCTTGATTTCTACTTTATTACAAGACACCATTGACCAAACCTGGGTCTCCTCTTTGTTACAATAGTGATTCATCTCCCATCTCTAACTTAATAGAGTTGAACAACATTTCGAATTGGCAATCCCTTGATTAAACACGACACCCACAAGGAAGACAGTAGCAGAGACCAGTTGTCAAAATGGGAACTTCCTGTCAAAAGATATAATAGAAGGAGGGAAAAAAAATAGACAACAACCAGCTCTTTCATCTGCTTCCTATGAGGACTCCGTTGTGTCTGTGTCACTGTGCAGAAGGCAATAAGAGACGATGTCGACAGATGGGGAGTTGAGGACACAATTCACCCAGCCTTCAAGAAAGCTTACAGTCCCGTACTATACATTAATCCACAAGGTCAGTAATGGGGAGGGGGGGAGACACTAACCGTGTAAGCAGATAAAGAATTAAGATGGAGGTAGCAGACAAAGCGGGCACGTCTGTAGCATTTAGTGTAGATGGGGGGATCTGGTGGAATGTCACAGGGGGCATTTCAGCTGCAAGGCCCTTTGCCAAAGGCATGACCAAAGGGAAAGAAAAGAGCAGAAGGAAAGAAAAGGTACAGGAGACACACATCCAAGTGACAGCCAGTGCTGAACAGGGAGTAAATTAATCCTGGATGACACTGACAGACTAGGATTAAGTAGCTCACCCATGTCATTAGGTTGCATACACATATAGATGAGCTAACAAAGATAGGGACAATGCTTACCCCAAATAATTGAGGACACAACAAAAAAGGGTCAGAGGAAGGCTGCAAAAACAGTAGACTAGGAAGCTTCCAGAGAAGATTTTCAAACCAGCCCTGTACTCAGTCATTCCCTTGCCAAAGCATCTATTCCTACTCTCATCACCTCTCCTCTCCTGCTTGACTATCTAGTTTCTCTCATTCTTGCCCCAAATATCAGTTTCTTTCCTAGATCTTCCACACATTGTCCTGCTCTCCAATTACAGCCTTCCACACAACCCTCTCAGGCTCCATTTCTTTCACAAAAGCCATCACTATGGTTCACCTGATGAGAGGTAACTCAGCTTGGTGATCTCACTCATCTCTTCCAACCCCAATGATGCTGTGAAAGCTTCACCTCAGTTCTGTAGTTTAATTCCCCCTGCCCACTGCCAAGCTTCTACTGACTCCCCCTGAAACCCACCCACGGAGTTCCTCTTCCTGTAAAGTTGTAAAGCACACACAGCACAGCTTCTCAGGTTATGGTTTCAGGACTTGTTTAAGACAAGCACTGCTACCAATAAATGACAGGGCTGAAATTTTCCTTGTCGCCCTTCACGTTGGTTGACACGCTCAGAAATTAATTATTCACGGAGTTGAGTTGCAATTCACTGCAGAGCTACAAGGACTCCAGAGTGGGCGCAAGGGAAGAGGCAGAATTGCATGTATAGGAATGGAAACGGCATTGGGCTCAGCTCTGAGTTCTCCTGTAGCACTGAGAATACTGGGAATAAGAGAGCACACAGTGCTGCTCTGTCCAGAGACTTGAGTGAGGCTGTACTTGGAGCCTCTTGCAGTGCTTGCTTGTTCAGGGCCCTTAGCATTGTCTTCCAGGGAACATTCACTCTCCTACACTGCAATAACAAAAGCTGAAGATGGGTAACATTCACATCGGTCTGAAAGTGGGTTAAATCACGTTTGGTAAATTAAAAAAGGATCAGTCTCACTCAGAACTGGCAATGAGATAAGACCTAACTACGCAACACCTAAGTGGGAAAGAGAAAAGTGATGTTTACCTTCTAAGACCCCTGCTAAAGGCATCTCTGTTAGAGCAGATACGTTCATTGAAGATGGGTGGATACCCTTTTGTTTCAGGTTTCCCTCCTCAGGACTGCTGTAATTAGCATTTCTTAATGCAGCTCAGCTGAAACTGCCACTAATGCAATCCAAAGTTGCTAAATGCAATGTCATTGTGCACCATAACAAATGTTTGCTTAAAGATCAATAGGTGAGGCCAGTGTTAATTGTTAAATTAAACATAAGCATTGTCAAAACACAGCTATCGTTATTCTTCCACCTGATGACATGAACCTGGAGATTCCTTGGTGACCTTATATTCGGGCTCTGTAACCTTCAGGTGCTTTGCATCAGATTATCTTTACCTTATGCAAACTTTGTGTTTTAATTGATCACCATGGAATACAGCAGCTTGCAAAACTCAAGACAGGGGTGAAAACATCTATAGGGTACTTAGGAACATCTGTAGGGTACAGGGAAACTTGGAGTTAAATATGTCACAATTCAGCTGCAGCCTTCATGGTAATATCCACTCCTACCTGCTTAGATTACCTCCTGGACTTACCATTGGAGCACAGTGTTTCAGGCAGCATTTTTCAGATGCTCTGCCAACTGGTGGGGTTTGGTTCCTGCTAACTGGTCACAGGAAGAGATGTAGATCCAGGGATGGGTAGTGAGCACGATGCAGGAAGCCTGTGGCTTTGAACATAAACAACACTGAGTTCCAGATCAGCACAAGAACCACTGCTCTCAGTGACTAAGTGTGAACTTACCTTGGCTTTAGCAGTGATCAAGAACTCATTTCTGCAAGGGCTGCAAACATAAGAACAGTAACATGCATTGTTTTCTATATGTCTTAGGAGGTCAACATCACCACAGATTTTGAAGGGCCATCCTAAGAATCATAACTGATCCTTTACATCACAGGGAATGAAACTGCATAGATTTCATTGGTTTGTCCAGTCCCATCTTGGAACCACCCATTTATTTTTGTCCCATTTACACTGGTAGGGTCTGCTGCAGAGCCCCTTCCTCTGCCAGTTAAAAGCTTCCTTCTAACTTCCAGCCTTGATTTATTCAGAGCCAGTTCCTGCCTATTTGTTCTTGTGCCAGCATTTCAGCTTATATAGCTCTTATCCCTCCCTCGTGTTTACCCCCCCAACGCATTTCTGGAGAGCAGGCCTATCTCTGCTCAGCCTTCGTGTTATTAGGCTGAACAAGCCCTGCTCTTTCAGCCTTCTTTCATAAAACAGCTTCTCCATTTCCCCAGTCACCCCAGTAACCCTGCCACTCAGAATCTCAAACATGGGTAACCACAGCTGTCCCACTTAGGTTTTTCTTGGTGTCAACAACATTAACGCTAATGTAGTTCTACAATAAAATGGATATCAGCCTGGTTGCGTAGCAGTCCATCCTCATTCATCAAATATTTAATTGCCTGTCTTCTAAGCCAAGGTGTTTGTCATTTAAGGCAGCAACTTCCATCACTTGTCCCCATGTACACTGCTTCTGTGCCTCATAATACCCAAATGCTTTGATCTGAACCAACAACATTCCCAAAACAGCAGTTTTTTTCATGAGCTCAAACAACTCCATAACCACTTGCCAGTTCCCCTTTTCTCCTGCCCAACTTGCTTGCCATCCATGTCCCTTTGACTACTCCTTCTGCATGACAGAACTCTTGTTTTAATTCCCATCTTCAGCAACTTTACAAATCCTCTTTATAGCACAATACATCCAATTCTTCAAAGGAACCCAGTGCCAGGGAAGGTTCAGGTTGGATATTAGGAAACGTTTCTTCTTGGGTAGAGTGGTGATGCAGTGGCACAGCTGCCCAAGGAGTGGTGGGGTCACCGTCCCTGGAGGTGTTCCAGAAGAGTGGAGATGTGGCACTGAGGGACTTGGGCAGTGGGCATGGTAGTGGGGGTGGGTTGGGCTTGGAGATCTCAGAGGTCTTTTCCAACCTTGATGATTCTGTGATTCTACAATTACACAGGTCTTGATTTCTGCTCAGTGAAAGCTCTCAAGGAGCCTGACACAATCTATCTTCCACAAATCCATCTTACACGTACCCCACTTTTCATCTGCCCTTACGTGTTCAATTATTTCAAAAGTTGCTCTAAAGCATTGCACGGTACTGAGGTACAGCCAGGAGTTTCTCTAATCACTTTTCAGCAGCTGCCCCATCCTTTATTACAGGTGCTGTGCTTGCTGCTTCCCAGACAAACACACACAAGTTTGAATGGTGATTTAATGAATAATTTACTGAGAATTTTTGCAATGGGAATGGTGATCTCCTGTGTCGTGTCTCTCTTCTAGGTCTTCTCTGACCCTGAAAGACTTGAACACTCTACGTACATGAGTCTGCATTGCAAGGGAGTCCATTCAGCTCTATTCACTCAGTCCCATTAGCAATCTTCAGCATTAAGGAGGGCTGAGACTGCCCCTTCGATGTCCGGATGACACTGCATACTGCCAGGTAGACCCGTTTGTTCCTTCTATTTATATGACCAACGAGCCTTTTACTGTCTCTTTTCCTTACAAGATCCTCTCAGTTTCACACCCAACTTTAGACTTTCATTGCCTAACCTTCAAGGTGGAGCTTCTTTACCAAACCTAACCTTTCTCTCATTCCCAGCATACTCCTTTTTTTTTTCTTTTTTTTTTCCTAGATACCCTTTTCAAGGCTATTATTTATCTGAAGTCTAAACCCTTCCTGACAGCATTCTTTTTTTCTCAACACAAATTCCAGGTGGCTTCTATATCTCGTTTTAAAGAAATCTCCATCACTTTACATCTTCAAATCCTTGTGTTGTCCTGCTGTATTAATTTTACCTGCTTCAGACGCCAACAGGAGCTGCTGCTGGCCATGAAAATGTACGGCCTGGGGACTGTCATTATTACAGAAGGGCTGAAACCATGAATGCCACCTAATAGTAATACCACCAACACTAATAATAGTGTCACCACCTCCATCCTTCATAGCTACTCGATTATGGGCAAGATGAATCTTGGGTGGCTGCACATGCAAGCTGTCTTCTCAGCTATACATAGCTTTGTATTAAGAGGGAATGTGCAATGATTTGCTCATCTGGGCTCTGATATACAGACATTTTTTTGTGTGTGTTCCCTGGTTGGTGCCTAGGCAACATCTCAGTACCAGCTTGAACCTGGGTTAGCAGGTAACAACATTTCTGCACGGTATAATCCCACAGATCAAATTCTGCGCCGGTGTGGTTGAAGCTACGCATCTCTCTTCAAGTTTGCACTGGCATGACTGAACTGTTATCGGTGTTACACAGAAATAAGTTGCCTTCTGATGGGATTCTCGAGCAGAGCATTGCGTAAACCCTGCAGTTTTAATTTGCTGGAAGGAAGAATACCACTTTGATATTCATCCCCACTTCTGTCAAACAAGATACGTGCTCTGATTTGCCATGACCACAATTTCATAACTCCAGAAATACGCAGTCACACAGCAGTCAGGATGTTTCTGCTAAAGTCAACAAACCTAACACAAGAGTGTTTAAGGTTTCCTCTTACATTTTTCACTGTGTAGTTATAAGGCGGTTTGGTCTTATCCTAATAAACACGTTTTCTCACGTTAGGCAGATTTGAGATTGGATAATCTCATAAGGAAGCATGCAAGTCTCAAGTGTAGTGGGATCCACAACAAAAAGTAATAGTAAACAAACAATGCAATTTCATCAAGATAAGGATGGACAGAGCTAGAACTGCCGCCTGTTCTCTCTGAAAAACCTGGGGGAAAAAAACAACCATGCAAGAGGTGGAAAGAGAGAGAAACCTCCAGAATTTGGCTTCTCCACACCATTAATTATGGCAGTTAGAAGAATCAAGCACTTTGGACAGATTTTGCCTGGATTCAGGAAAGCGCTTTAACATGGGTTTAAGTTTACCCTCTGTTTGGAAAGTACTTAAGTATAGGCTTAACTTTGAGCAGACGTTTAAGTCCCCTTGACTTTAACATGTGCTCAAGTGCTACCTACAAAGGAGGCATTTTCCCCAAGCAGGAGACCATCTTGGCTTAGGCACTGGATTAGCGGTCAAGAGACAGGGATTTGTGCTTGGCTCTACCCATGGCCATCGA
The DNA here is from genome assembly GCA_002909625.1 of Bambusicola thoracicus. NCBI lineage: Eukaryota > Metazoa > Chordata > Aves > Galliformes > Phasianidae > Bambusicola > Bambusicola thoracicus. Next base: position 7,717 of record PPHD01014469.1, read on the forward strand.
CCCCTTCTCTGTGCATCAGTTTTCCCACCTGTAAAATGGAGCTAACTGCACTGCTGTTTGCAAACTGTGCTACCACTGACTCACAAAAGGCATCATTGGTCGCTCTGAAAGTAACGCCTTCTATTCATTGCCATGCAAACTGCAATAAAGGACAACAACACTATTTGATGGAGCAAAATCTCTGCTACACAACACTGTCTTTCAACATAGTCACTGCCATCAGCTATGCGAGCCTCATCTTTAAAAAGTACATATTCGTATCATTGTATCCAGGCCTTCCTAACTCCTTCCTTTCAAACAGCAGTGATGGTTAATATGGGGCAATAGGGGATACCAGCTGCACATCCTTCCCTGTTCATTCAATAAGAGTTGACTTTATTGGCTGGTTTCTCCTTTTTATATACCTCTTAGAGACACCTACCTTCTGTATTTTTTTTTTCAATTTTAACTTAAAAAAATCAATTTAAATTAATGGGTTATTAAGTTGTTGGATGCATTTTACACCTTCTACGTGAAGTGAGTTTGGATTTTCATTAGTTAGAGCTAACACCAATTTTCAATAAAATATTAACCAAACACACACAGAAACAGTTCATGTGGATCTATCCACTACTTCAATAAAATTAATAGACTTAGATATTTACTCTTGCCCCAGCAGTAATATTTTCCCACATTACATTTCAAACAATGAAATGACACTAAATTCATTTAAAACAAATTTATACTATTGTTATTTTAAACAATACTTAATTCAATTTCAGTGTTTGGCATGCAACATTTGAAAATATCAATATTATAGTTTAATGTAAAAATAATAATAATGCAGCTGCAAATTGTTAGCATACACAAGCTTCCCAAATGGCTTCCAGGGCTGATATTTACATTAAACTGAAAATGAGCAAAACCAGCCAGATGTAACTGTGCCATTCAGAGAATGCGGCTGCAAAGACATACGTATATACACAGACTTACACAAGCACACATATATTCTACATTTAAATGTATATACATGTGCAGTTATGTATGCATACGTGTGTGCCTATGTCAATGTCTATGCATATGTATGAGGGAGAAAGTGCCTGGAGGGCAGAAATGTTATTACTTAATAACAGTATTATGAATGGTATATATTATATCCTATAATATAACAACCTACATTGTTATATGTCCAATACACTATTATAACACTTACATTAGCACCACAAGGAAATTATATGCCAGTATAGAGCAGGGCAGAGTCCGCAGTGGATGAACACTTCAGAGGAGCACCTCTACTCAGCTGTTTCCTTAAAAAAAAAGTTGGATATCTTGTGCCACCTTGGCTTTTCCATGAGCTTGGAGAAAAGGGCCTTTTTTATCCTTTGGACGAGATCCTTAGGTTGAGGAAGAAAGGGACTGTAAGCACATTAAGCTGTATAAAAGCACATATGAGGAGGAGATTCAAGACAGCCAGCATGGCTTCATCAAGGGCAGACTGTGACTGACCCATTTGACGGCCTTCTATGATGAAGTGACAGCATCAGTAGACAAAAGGCAATTGATCTAACCCACCTGGACTTGTTCAAGGCCTTTGGCATGGTTCCACGCCATATTCTTATCTCAAAATTGGAAAGGTTTTGAAGGGTGGACTGTTTGGTTTATAAGGAATTGGTTGGAAGGTCACAGTCAGAGGGCTGTGTACAGGAGGAAGCCAATAATGAGCGGTGTCCCCCAGGGGTTTGGGAGAAGAAATTCTTTACTCAGAGGGCAGTGAGGCTCTGGCACTGCTGCCCAGAGCTGTGGGTGCCCCATCCCTGGAGGTGCTTGAGGCCATGGATGGAGCCATGGGCAGTGTGAGCTAGGGGGTTTTCCAGCCCACAGCAGGTGTTAGACCTAGATGATCTTTAAGATCTCTTCCAACTCAAGCCATTTTATGATTTTATGATTCTATAAGAGGAGGACTGTAAGTGGAATGACTTGAGACAACCTCTTAGGAGACCGTAAGTATTAAACATGCAACCTTTACAGTTTTTTAGTCTCCTACTAAGACATATTTGGAACAACTACAAGGCCTCAGCCACTCTGACCTGAGTTCCCAGCTCTGCGCTATGGTCTCCAACCTCAGTATTTAGATTTGATCTCTACCTGCTGACATGGTCCTTTGAAGCCCTTCTAACAAAGAAGAGCTTGCCATTTGAGGATACTTCCTCAGTGTTCAGCGCCCAGGGAAGCTCTGATTCAGAATAAAACAAGCAGCTAGAAGAGCGTGTGGGTATTTAGCTAATTACACGTTTGGTAAATTTGTGTTTTAAAACAATGCTGCTTGTCTCCTCCCTCTGCAGAGTGCCAGCTTACTGGAGTGTTTCCCATGGATTGGCAATTAGATGTAATTAGGTCTTGTGATTTCCGCATTTGTCTTCATGTCACAAAGTTTACTACTAAAAATGCTCATTTTGTTGGTAGGCGTTCTCTAATTGCTTACAGCCTGCAGCAGTAATAGAAACTGTTGGCAGCCACAGCACCTGAGTTTACTGTTGGATCAAGACATCACTCCAAGCTCAACTTTACAGGAGGGTTTTGTGGCTGTCCGTTTCCAGAGAGGACAAAACAAGGCACAAGAGGTTTAAGAGGCAAAGGAAAGTCTGAGTTGGGCGTTAAGAAGATCTTTGCAGAGCAAAAATCCAAAGCAGGAAATGAGGCTAGTTCTGATATGGATTCTTCCATAGTGGAGATTTTTAAGAGTAGGCTAAGGAAATAGCCAGCAGAAGTGGTTTAGGTTTTGTTGGATGCTGGGACAGGGAGATGGACTGAAGAGCTTTCTAAGAGTCCTTTGAGTCTTATTTGTTGGTTTCATGAGAAGTAGGAGCCTTCCTCTGCCCACCACTGTATTGTCTCACTGTGTGTGCATTTGTCACATAAGTCATATGGGCACGGGTCCCCTCTCCTGGCTAGATCTCCTAAGCTCTTAAATGCATTCCCCTGAAGACTGCATAGCAGAAGGGCGCATTTGACAAGCACAATTGGAGATAAGCAGCCCTGAGGAGTTTTAGGACACTGAAGAAAGAAAATAATCTTCTGGTTTCTTCCTTGCACAAAAAAGATTTAAAATAACTCCATCCCCTCTGGACTGCAAAAAGAGACACTCTAAACCAGATAATCTTCAGCTCATAGACAGAACATTTTCTCTGCTGATCTCAGAGATCTTTGCTAAAGAGGTCAGCAGTGGGATCCTGTTTTGCTGAGGACCACAGGTGTGCAGAGCTGCACTGTGGCCACGCCGCAAGGTCAGCAGAGCTGTGGGCTGCTCGTGCTGCGCCCACCCCTTCTTGCAGACAGAGAACGCAGTGCATCTGTGTGGGCAGACCAGCTGGAGCCCAGCAGAGCTAAGCTAGCCACGTCTAAGTCCATCGGCAGACACCGTAAGACCAGGTCTTTCTTAGCACCCTGCAGATGCTTCGCGCCCCACCGACTGCTTGGCACCACGGACAGAGGCGTGAGTGGGTCACGAAATACAGTGACTGCGCTCATTCCTCATCCTCACCATGCTGCGCAGACATACTACTGGCAACTGGCTTATGTTCACCCCACAGGTCATTGGATGGAGGAGAAGTAGAGCAAAAAGCCCCTTCCAGTTGTCCTGATGCTTTCAAGGCGTATGCCTTTGCCTGGAGCAAGCACACTTAGGGATGACGCATGTGGTTATGCACATTCCACCCGCAGAGACTGCTGCTCTTTGTCTAGCAAATGCTGCTGTGACAAAGCTGTTCCCTATCACTCCCTTTGACTAAATATTTGCTACAGAGCTGGCTCAGTGCTTTTCTCAAACTCCGCAATCTTGGATTTAGGATTGACAATAGCGACGAAGAACAGAAACAGTGTATGCATATACAGGGATAACACCTAAAAATTCAAGGCTGGTGGCCCTGACATCACATGAAGCATTTATTTGTTTCTTCAGTCAAGCTTTGGGGAAAAAATACCCTCAAACTATCTGGTTTATTTTTGTCTGGAGCTGCAGGGCAGATGAGTTTTCCAGAAGGGATAGAAAGCTGCCATCGATTTTATTATTGAGTCAGTTTTAATGAGTCACAGTATTTTTGGAAGGCTTTTAAGATTACTGTAAAGTGCTTAGTTACAGTGGCTACAGGTGCCAAGGCAGGAAAGGGAATAACAAAGAAATGCACAGCAGCTGTATCGCTACGCTTCCCCTCAGAACTGGGATCAGCAGAACAACACACACGGAAAATGCAAAAGAAAATAGGAGGAGATGTAAGAGATGACAGAAGTCAGCATGGTCAGCTGCTACACTACAGCAAAGTGCATTTTATTTAAGGGACTGCCTAATGCTCCTTGGAAAGGGCTGCTGAAAGACTCTGGATTGCCAGAATTTCAGTGAATTGCATGTTTGCCTTTCAAACTGTCCTTTGGTTGTAAGTCATTTGCTCCCATGGCTGCCAAGCTCTACCACTGTCAGCCTGTGTCGGCTGAGCCTGGAAACATCTCATTTAGCAGATGAGAGAAGGGAAGGCATAATGGGGAAAAGAGATGGTATCAAAGAAAAGAATCTTTTTTTCTTTGCCTGTAATTTGCCCTTTTTTTTTTCCTGTATCATTCTGAAAGACTTAGGGTGCAACTTGCAGAGAGCCCATAGGGATGCTCTGTGCTATACAGCAAATAATATTTAGTAATTTCTGCTAAAAAGTATGTTCTAATGCTCAAAAATACAGAGCTAGGCTAAAAGCTCCCGGTTATCTTATGATGTGCCAGCCCGATTTCAGATCCTTCCCATGATGACTGGACCCAGAGTTTGGTGCAGGCAGCACCCATGATTCCAGTGCACAAGCTCAGAGCAGGATCCATTAAACATGCACATGCTCATGTTTGCTTCGGCATAGTAAGTGCCTGAACGCACAGCTGGATGCTTGCATATGCAAATACTGGTTTGTACGTGCAGATAGCTGCACGCAGACTGAGGAATCAGTTCTGGCTTTGGGGGCCCAACTCCTCCTGCCACCCTTCACCAAGGAGGGTCACTACTGGCTTCATAGCATCCTACAGCATCTTCAGCGAGGCACTGCTGTCCCTCGAGATGCCATATAGCACCCCGGGTACACAAACATGCACCAGCGAGGCAGGGAGAAGCGGAGGAAACTACTCATTGTCTCCAGCTTCAGCCTTGTGTCTGCTCTTCATGCGTGACTGGCATGAGTCCCACCGCTAAGTCCTTGGCTGCCGGCCATGCACGGAGTGGCAGGCACCTGTCCCTGCTGGGAGACCTGGCGACCCCGGCGTGCCCTAACGGTTAGTTCTTTTCTAACATCACGTCTACTCGAATTTACCTCAGGATTTCCCCCCTCCGGGTGCCAGGGAGCTTGGCTGATGCCAACTGCTTCACCATGGATAAAGCAAGGAGCGTTCCCAAGCTGCACCCAGGCACCCTCGAAGCATTCAGCTGTACTCTCCTCGCTGGAACAGATGGGGCCCATCAAGGTGTTAGCGTCCTCCAGCACATCAGCAAAATACCCCAGCAATGGGACAAAGTCAGGAGAGAAAAACAAACTGCTGCTGAGCTCCCCCCTCGACCATCCTTAAATCGCAGAGACATGTGCTAAGCAGCAGGTCTGGCTCTGTGCTCCCACTTTGGGGCACCAGTGGGGCCAGTGAGCGCTCCCACCACCCTTCCTGCAAGGACACCATCTCTGTGCCCAGGGAATCACAGCTCCCAGAGCTCTGCACTGCTTTTTTTCTGATGTGCTTTCTCTGGGAAGCCCATCCAAGCATTTCCCTTTCTGTTCACAAACCAGGCATGGAGCAGCACCATGCATGCACAGACAGAAATGCCTTTCACAAGCTGTCTCCAAGTGGCTCTGCTGGAGTGGGGACAAGGAATTTCATTTCACTGGAAAGAGACCAGCCAGCAAGGGCTCTTTTTTCAGGAAGTTTAGAGCAGCGATAGGACTAAGACATAGAAAGTCCTTATTCTGCAACCTGTTCCTTACATAGCATTCTCCTTTCTTCAGCGTTACAAATGTGAGTATAAGTCTTTCCAAAGCGTGGAGAATTTTTGAGTGATCTTCCATTATTTCAGCTTCATTTATGGTCTCTTGCACATTTCACTTATCCGTCTGAAGAAAAGAAACAGAAGCTTTTGCTTTCTGACAACTGATCTGCAGTGGAAATTGGCAGGTTCTGGGCACCTCGTCCTCATTTTAATGACATGAAGTTCATCAGGTAGAAAGAATGACAAACGGGGTTGGAGAGGCCTTAATTTGCATCTTGCTATAATTGTGTGCAAATATAGCATAGGAAAAAAAAAGAAAAAGAAAAAGAAAAAAGAAAAACACAAACCAAAAGCTGCCTGCTCTGTGATGAGGAAGTAGAGATAGCTGAAGGCAGAACATCCCAGATCTCACGCTCGACACTCCATGGCTCCGCAGCCACTTTCCTCCTTGAGCAACCAACCACAGTCCAATGGGTTCCTTCCATCCATCCTATCTATCTCCCTTGATCACCAGTCTTCATGGCCCAAGCTCTCCTCTGCAAGGGCCACACAGTACCCAAAGGCTGGAAGCTCTATCTCAGCAGGCTCCACTGCAAAAGAAATAACACAAGAAAAACTAAGCATCCAAATCCCCTCTCCAAACCCAATGCTCATTTTGTATTTAAGTTCAAAGAGGTGCAAAAGCCAGCACTACCAAGGCTGAGCAACTGCAAGGACTAAGCAAAAAGTGCTTTGTACTGAAATGATGGGCCAAGACTGAAGCCAGACTCAGGTCTGTTCATCTGCAAAAAGAAAGGGAAAAAAGGGCTAAAAACAGCTGAGCAGCAGTGAGATGAAGGAAAAGCCATCATTTAGGGCACTGGCAACTCGTTAACCCAAATGACCTGCATCTCTGGCAAGCGCTGACCCAAGGACTTGCGAATTTACCTCCGCTGCCCAATAAACTGTCGCTGCCCAGCTTCTCTAATTAAAATAGTCCTGGATTTGCAGGACCTACCCAGAGAATAAACTGGAATTGATCAGATTAGCTAAGCCAGATCATACGTAGAGCATACAGGCTGGCCAACAGCCTACTTTGGACCAGATTAACCAGCTAAAATAATTGGGGATTTTTGCAAAGTCTGCCCCTAAAGACTCGCATTAAAGAAATGCACCAAAGACTGAGCATGTACTGCAGCCCATTTCTTTATACCTTATTTAGTTCCTAGTTTGATGTTCTTTGGCAAATGCTGGAAAATAGCCTTTTATCTTTTGCTCACCAGTGGAGAAAGGGTCTCCCTGCAGCAGTTACCAGTGGAGACTGGTAGGTCTCCAAATGGGTAGGGAGGCTGTATTTAATGTCTTACCATAAGATCTTAGATTTGTTTGAGTTATGAGGGACCCTTAAAAGTCAACTAGTCTAAAATCAGTATTCTCCCACCAAAACTTTGTTACCCTTATTCCTACCCAGTGCTCTCTGCATTTCACTCCTGTGCAATGAGGAATGATTTGTTGGGATTTCACGGACTGATGCTTAAGCAAGAGCAAAGCTGCACTGAGTCTCTGCTGGAAAAAGAGGAGTAGGTAGAAAGTCATGCAGCCCAAAGAGGACTGAACCCATTTTGTTGCAAAATGCCCTGGAGACTACACAGAAAATGGCCCAAGGAGACGCAGTGCTCTCCTCCACCTGTTTCCACTGTGTTCTGTGCATGGCAGCCATATCCTGGCTGATGTTTCTTCTGAGCAATATGGGCATCGTGGCCACTCGGGTAAAACAGGTTTTGCTGCCAGAGCCAAGACTGCAGGCACAGGGAGGAGCAGAAGGAGGAGCAGAGCCAGGAGACACCTGAGAGCTGCAGTTCCTTGCTCCTGTTCTCACCGCCCTCAGCAGCCTCTGCCCAAGCCAAACAGACAGCAGGACCGCCAACATCTTGTTCTCCTCTGCAGGGGCAGCCACCCACTTGGCTTGCGCCTGCAGCAAGCCTTGGGCTTTCCCTGCATTGCTACAAACCTATCAAAAGCCGTGTCATTGGGGAATAACCGAATGTCTTTTTGGGACCATTGCTCTCATCCTTGGATGAACTCCTTTGACACTGAGTTTTTACAATGCAAAAGCCATATACACCAAGAGATTTAAAACATCCTATAAATAGCTGCATTATGTGGTAAAGCACTGGCACAGGTTGCNTAATGTCTTTTTGGGACCATTGCTCTCATCCTTGGATGAACTCCTTTGACACTGAGTTTTTACAACGCAAAAGCCATATATACCAAGAGATTTAAAACATCCTATAAATAGCTGCATTATGTAGTAAAGCACTGGCACAGGTTGCCCGGAGAGGTGGTGGATGTCTCATCCCTGGATACACCCAAGGNCCGGAGAGGTGGTGGATGTCTCATCCCTGGATACACCCAAGGTCAGGTAGGATGGGGCTGTGAGCAGGTGGGTATCCCTCCTTGTTCAGGGGGGCTGGACCAGATGGCTTTTAAAGGTCCTTTGCAACTCAAATGAATCAATGATTCAGTGATTTTGTTGACCTCACCCATAGGATGTAACACAATTCACTCACCTCCAAACTCTTTATGAAAGATCTGTCCTAGCACAGCCAACAGCGGAGACTGTCCTGAGTCAGTGGTGGCCTGGAGTCCTTGGCTCTGAGCAGCGAGGAAATAGAGAAAACCATATGTAATTAAAGGACAGCAAAAGACCTCTTCTCTCTAGTTTTGGTTTTCTCAAGGACACTAGGAGGCTTCTGTTAATGAGAATCATAGAATGGCTTAGGTTGGAAGGGATCTTAGAGCACATCCAGTTCCACTCCCTGCCATGGGCTGGTAGCCGCTCACTAGAGCAGGCTGCCCAGGGCCCCATCCAGCCTGGCTTTGAGTGCCTACAGGGATCATCAAATCATAGAACGGCCGAGGTTGGAAGGGACCTCAAGGATCATGAAGTTCCAATCCCCCTCCACAAGCAGGGCTGCCAACCTCCACATTTCATA
>PPHD01014470.1:5008-16670 GCA_002909625.1 Bambusicola thoracicus
AAAAAAAAAAAAAAAAAAAAAAAAAAGGAAAAAAAAAAGGGTAATTGGGTAATTCTTGTGTTAGATTGTATCACAATAGGCAGTCTTGACAGTAAATCCCGTATAGTATTGCTTCTCTATTTGTACTTGAAATAATACCCACACTGTGGGATACTTAATTTAAAAAGAATAGATACATAGAACTCTGCAGAAAACCAAAAAAAGAGAGCAACAAGTTCCTAAGGTATTTAAAAACATGATCCATTGGATTGGATCAAATCAGTGAGACAACATAAAATAATAATAATAAAAAAAATTGTAGTGGTACAATTTATAAGGAGGAAATCTTATGTCACAAGGCATTATTATTTATCAAAGTAGTATATGTGTTCTTGCATGGGAGAATGCAATTGTTAGACAATGTCTAATAATTATTTCTGACAGAAGAATCAACTGCAAGGAAACTGACAGAAGTGATCTCATTTGAAATAATCACAGTTAGACTTGGGGCTGTGTAGGAATATTTGCATCAGTTCTACCATGACTCAGGAAGATGACCTACTACAGATGATTCACTTGATGTGTTTTCCAAGTTGTATAATTCACAAAAACTCATTCCAGAGTGCTTGCTTATGTTGTTCAGTATTGGAACTAAGCAACATTTAGATGCCTTACTTTAAAATATCACAAAAGTAGATATCTTTAAAGACCAAGCCAATATACATAAAGGACTTAATAAGCAAATGGTAATGATAAAAAGTCGTGTTTTTTCTATCCCACTCCCTAATAACCAGATTTTCCATTCTCATGTAATACAACATCTGTTCCTAATTCTAAAACAGAACAGACTGTTGTGGAATCATAGCAGATGTACCATTCTGGTTCAGATTACATCTAACATGATTTATTAAATTTGTAGAGTGGCATCTGTGACACTATTAACAAGGAAATAGTAGTAATTAGAAACAAAAGATTTGCACCCAAATGAGTCTGATCTTAGCACAAAAAGAATATCCTAATAAGGGATTGGAAAGGGATGATAGTCCAAAGGCATTCAGGAAGTTAATAACAAATCAAGGTGTAGGACAAATTTCTTAGATATTGATCAATTATTTTATTGTTAAGACTGTACAAAATGCAAAATTTGTTTGGTGCTTTCCCACCAAAAGAGGAATCATGGAGAATGGACAGGGTCCCATGCATTTGAGACAACTTACAGATGGTTGTTGTCTCTTTCTACTCATTAGGCAATAATTTTAGAGAGTATAGCAATAAAATTCTATGGATGGGGCTAGTATGAGAATAAATCTTAAGCTCTAAATGTAGAAATCAGACATAATTTTACTGTCTTTATCCAGAACATTGATGCTCCAACTCTGTTTTAACAGTCATGGAAGTATCAAAACTCTACAGTTTTGAATTTAAATGTTCAGAGTGTGTCTGCTTCTGGTCATACACAGAATCCTAATTTTCACAGAACTGAATAGCTCTGCAACTGTTTTGTACTCAACTAAGAGATACCTTATATTTATTTGTGTCACTAGCCAAAGCTATCCTCAGGACCTGATAAGGCATGATTAATAAGCATTCAGTGGTACATGCCATTGTCCTGGTTGTTAACAAAATCTTCTGGCACTCTTACTCTCACCGGTTATCTCAGGAAGAGACTGGCCTGTCCCTGTACACTAAACAGTTTTTGCTATCTTTTCAAAAGGGTCATTGACAGATGATAGCATCTACCAAAAATAAGATTGTCACATATAAGCACCTATTATGGTGCTTTGAATTTTTTTTCAGAAAGTTGGTTAAATATCTGACTATTAAAAAGACTGCTCAAAAAATAAAATTTGCAGATAGGGATTTTATCCTTATATATAAAAAAATAATGATGGAATTTAAGAATTTATAAAACTTTGCTTGAATATTTTTTTAAAATGCTCCCTTCCACTAACTTGTTTCAAAGTCTAAAAGTAGTAACAAAACAAAATCCAAATTTCTAGAAAAGGCTACTCATTAACTTTAGTGTCAGACCAATATATAAGCAAAGGGATGTTTATTTGGATGAAAGAGTCAAGATAAAGAAAGAAGGGAATTTGAATGTCAACGATATTCCATAGACAAAAGAGCAGGGTTTTTTTTTTTTTTTTTTTTCCAGAATAATAGTTTCACTAAGATAGCACAAAAGTCATCCCTTCTTTTTCAGTCATTTTTTTTTATAGTTCTTAACAAAAACAGTTTGTCACCCCTGTGAATATCCACTCTGTCACTGTCACTGAAATTAAGTTGATAACACCATGATTCTACAATTTAAACATCTGCTCAAGTCCTTGTGTTTCATTATTTTTACTGAATTATATGTTTATAGAGACAAAGTCATCTTTCAAATCTAATTTCCTGATGAAATAATAGGTAACTAAGGACACTTATGACTACATCTAAATTTTTGAACACCTAATCATTCTTAGTGGAAATTATCCTCAAAACTGCCCTGTGGCTAGGAAAACAATATCCTGAACATGGGGATCATACAAACCAGGTAACTTACCTGATGTTACACAGGAAGCCAAAGAATCCTTGAAAAAAAGTTCATTTAATCCAACACCTTTTCTACAAATTATACTTTGAAAATTTTGGCTGTGTTCCTTTTAACATATTATACAAAATGGAATTTAAATTCTTCATCTGTTAATTACACCGTAGCTATCAACTTGTTCTAACTTTTACTTGACCATACCTTTGCCTACAATTGTTTCTTCTTGTTAAGTATTTGTTAGTCATGTTTCTCTTTTCAGACATTTCAGTTTAGAGAGTCTCTGTTATATCCCAGAAGATCCACCCACCTGATGTACTGGAAATTCCTTACAAACTCAGAAGATGTTTCTTTAGATGTTTACATTCTTCAAATTTCATTTGTTAGAGTCAAGACTTCTAGATGCTCAAAGCAAGATGCTGTTTTAAGCATTGCATTATATTGGTCTTTAATCTGGCGACTTGATCAGTGTTCTGTATATATGAAAGTATGAAGATTAAGTATGGACATTAAACTATATCCATAGAAATATTTGATGAGGAATGTATAGAGGACCCCATAGACTCTATGTAGTTGTCCTAAAGTGATAAATACTCATTTACTTAAGTTAGTAAAAAAAGAGAGCAGCGTTATTTCTGCCATAAAGCCAATAAGCCATGTGATAGGTATGCAGTGACAAGCTTTCTAATGATGAGAATTCCTGCATCTAGCAAACACTAAGACCTAGCCTGTCACCAAAAAAATCAGTAACACAAATGTTTTTAATTACCAGCATTGAACCAATCAGCTTTTTGAACTACTTCTTAGCATGTAGTATTTTCTTTGCCAATGGCATTTAAAATATACTTACTAGTCATTTAGTTGGCATACGTTTGATGCCAAAAATCACATGATGTGTTTTTTTTTTCTTTCCTCTGAAATCTATCAGCATAAAATTTACATGTCACATGAATAATCAGAAAACCAAGCCATGGCTGAATGCCTCATTCTGAGAAGGGACATTTATAAACACATCACCTGTAAAGTAAGTCAATCCAAAGTATTATAGCTTTTCTTTCAATCCGCCTAATCCATCATTCTTTCAGGCCTATTACATTCTTATATTCCAATAAGAGGTCAGTAGAATGTTGTGCAGAAAGAAGTATGCGCTCAGAATGATGTCTTGTTTGGAGATGAACTGAACCACATTACAGGGGGGCAAGATCTAGTCCAAAGTTTGTTTTCCACAAATGTTCCAGCCTTCTCTATTCACTACAAAACACTTGGTTCAGCCTATTTCTATTCACTATTCACTATTTCTATTCTGTGCTGGCACATTTTTAATCTGAAATGACTGTGTTGAAGAAAGGAATCGTAATTAGTGAACATGAAATGAGGTGCTCCATCTTTGAATAATTGTATACCAGAAGCGATTGTAAATTACACAAAAATACATGTTCAGCTTGATAGAAAGATGATCAGAATAGAAATATTTAATGGTGTATTTTATTGGAGAAATAAGTACCAAGGTGTCAGACATGTCCCAGGAATAGATAACTCTGTAAGGAAGGGTTTTCATAGTTCTAGTCACCACTTTAGGACATGTACCCATGTCATTATTAATGCCTAGGAAATTCTAAGATGAGATAGCCTCTCTAGCTATTTAAATATTTTATATATATCTTTGGAGTTTCTGTATTTTTCTTGACAGAAGACTAAGAATTAAGGACCAGTGAAGGAAGAAGTTAAATATCATTTATGGCATCAAGAAAAGTACTTCATAAGTCTGTAGACACAGTAGAAAATGTTGTCTGAGATTTTTCTATTGTTACACCAATCAGGGCCACACTTACCTACTTGGTAGAGGAAGCCTGACTTCTGGCAGTCATGTAAGTGGCTGCAATATTTTATGGACACAAGTAAAATACATAAAGCACTTGGTTACTTATGTCATAGAGTGGCTTGGGTTGGGAGGGACCTTAAAGATCAATTCATTCTGACCCTCTGCTGTAGATGGCATAGCTAACCATTACATCGAGCTGCCCAGGGCCCCATCCCCATCCAACCTGCTCTTGAAAGGACATTAACTTCATCCAGTGTTTTCATAAATTAAAACACCTCACAGAGGTTTGCCTTGGTTTCAAACAAAACAGCACTAATGGCACACCAATGTCTTGGCTCTTCCCAAGTGACAGGGACAAACTCAGCCACTCTGCTTGGAAAAGCCACCACCATGATGGCACAGCAGAAGGGGAGGGGCAAAGCCAAGAGCTGCATTAGGCCCAGGGTTGTTGCATGACACATGACAGCATGTAGAAGGCCAGAACACTGTGGGCACTTGGTGGGGTTGGTGCTGCTGCTCAGGGCTTGATGAGTGTTGGTCAGTGTGTGGTGAGACCTACACTGCTGGTGGGGTTTTGTATTATTGCTATGTGTCAGTCAGTGAGTAATTGCATTGCAGCTATATATATTGCTATAATTGCATTTTTGTTTCCATTTTTTTTTTCTGTCTCAGTAAAGAGTTCTTATCTCAATTCATGAGTTCTGTTTCACTTCCAGTTCTCTCCTTCATCCCACCTGGGGAGAGTTAGCAAACAGCCGTATGGTGTTGAGCTGCCTGTGAACAGCAAGCCTTTCAGATTTCTGAGCATGGATAGGACCACAGCTGTGATTCACTGTATTACTTTCACCAGGTTTGTAACTTGCCCTCTGTTTGAGAGTATGAATAATATACATTCTGTTTAAATCTTAGTGGGAAATGTTATCAGTTTGTCTAAGTTCTCTTATTCTTCCAAACCAAAATGATTTAAAAACAGAGAACATGGGACGGGATGGTGAATGAATGCATCACCAACTAAAATAATTCAGTCTATAGTAGTAACAACCTGACCATCCAGGGTAGGCAGTAGAAACCTGTGCACTGGTAAAAAGTAGTATTTCCAGTAGTATTGCAGTCACTTCAAAAAGTAGTATTGCAGTCACTTAAAAAAGTAGAAACAGAAATGTCATTGGAAGTATGGGAATTGAAAAGAGTAAGAGAATGTGATGAAGAAAGACCCCTCAGAGGAGTCCTTGTGTGCTTATGAATATCTCTGTGGAATGTGAACAGTTTATACTATTTGAGAACAAATTCACTTCAAACTGTTCCCCGAAGTGTGTGGTTGGTACTCAATCTACATAAAATCCCTGCTGGAACTGAGTCTGATAAAAGTACCCAAAGCAACGTGACAATACAGTCAGATCTTATGATTTGTAGATCATTTATAGCTCATTTATTTGGTTTGTAAAACAAGGCAAAAGAAAAATTTAAAAAAAAAAATTATGGCAGAGTTTATTAGTTCAGGCGTATTGTTGTACAATTGTGCATCCACCATTTCCTGATCTCAGCTGGTTCCATACAGCCCCACAGGGCTGTGTACAAATTAATCAGACTTAGCGTTTGTGGAAGTGGAGCAGTGGTGCTGAGATATCTGTGCTGACTTGAGAGAGTCTGAATGAGTTGGGAAATAACAAATACTTATATGGTTCTTACATTTTCTGGAGTACCCTGATCATAAATAATAGAAAGCTGATTATGGTCCAGTCATGAGTGCTAGTCAACCCTGTAGAGATCTCTAAGGCTATTCAAATAAGAGGATAAGCATTTGAATTTTCAGACTTAGGCACAGCTGCAGCTAGCTGCTGGAAGGGGTTAATCAGAGCCAATGCTGGTATATGTATCACCCTAACCTGTCCTGATTTGCCAGTACTTCCATTTCTGAAGTTACTCAAAAAAGGCAACAAAAATAGAAAAAAAAAAAAAAAAAAAAAGAGACAGATGGGACAGGAGGGAAAAGGTGATTTAACTATGAGATGTGAAATAAAAATCTTGTTCCCTTAATGGATCTCAAGGGATATTTGTCACTTCCATTTGGATGTGGGAGTTTCTGGGGTAAATTCATCATGAAACAGGGAAGGTCTCAACTCAGAAAAATGTGGTTTTTCACCAAAGAATAGTTTGGGTTCTTTGTTTTACTGGTAGCTACTCTGACTTTCACAGTAGCACAGAATCATAGAATACCCCAAGTTGGAAGGGACCCATAAGGATAATCGAGTCCAACTGTTAGCACTACACAGGACAACCCAACAAGTAAGAATCTTAGAATCAACTCGACGATCTATATCCTCCATATTTCATTTGAAATATAGTCTGAGTTTTTCTATGTGGTTGTGCCTGAAAAGAGAGAGCCTTAATCTATTGAGGAAATTGTTAGATTATTCCAGTAGGCTATATGATATACCATACCATGGGTTATATGATATATCATACACATATACAATACAAGCATGAGAGAAAAAGCCAGGCCTTGTGAGCATATGCCTTGGTGTTCTAAGAAGTGTTTTGTCTTCAAGCATTCACAAACTTTCCAGAAATGCTGTATCATTAAAAAAAGAAATCTGCAGCTATAAAAAACCTTATTCTGGGTTTTATCATGCATTACTTCTCCCCATATGCTAAGCTAGAAAAAAGTGTGGCATGATTAGTGTATAGTAACTTGCATAAAAGAATTTACTACTAAGCCCTTCTTTGATTTCCTTGAAAATATTTGCATTTTTTAACCATTTCCTGAAGCAAAATGAGTACCACTCAAAAACAAAACAAAGTAGTTACTCTTACTATGTATGATTTGCAAAGCATGGTATTGATTCTTTAAAACCCACAGCCAGCAGAATCAATAATTTACCTCTGAAAAGGAAACATATAATTAAGCCAGCAAATCAGAATATTCAGCTACTGCTGTGCTACCATTTCAACCTGCTCTGCAAAGATTGTCTGTCTCTTGGGGTTAGTTATGCATTAAAAGGCTTAAAAACATTCCCCTTTGAAAATAAAGAAAAAAGTAAGATAATCTGTTAACATTTTCTACAGGAATAATACAGCAAGTGTTTTCATTGGACTTTTTGAAAGAAAAAATGTAAAATTTGACATCACTTTTTTATGACAAGCTGAAATGAAAATTTTCTTTTTTAAGGGGGAAAAACACACAAAAAATCCTTTTTGTTTCTTATTTCTTTGAAGAAAACATGGAGGGAGGGAATCAAATGAAATTAAAATTTCCATATAAGGTAATAGAAGACATTTTCTGATTAACTCAATTTTGACAGAACATTTTCCAATCATCTCTATTTATGTGGAAGATTAGCTCATTTCATTGCTATTGTTCTGTGCAATCCTCCATGGAAATCCAACCAGAGAGATGGAGAGGTAATGTTATTGGGATCAGTAAGTAGCTGCCAAGGTGATTTTCTCACTTATTAAAGCAAAATATAGTCTATAATTGGCACTCAGTTTTCTGCATAAGGGCTATACAGATGTGTCACAGAATACTGAAGGTTCTTGTAAAGAAAATATTTAAGCCACTTTAAGAATATCCTTAAATTGAAAGCTTTCTGGTAGTGTGGATATTCAATAAAAGCTAATTTTCTTTATGTCCCATGCTTAAGGTGTTCTCACATTTTTTTTTAACCTTTCAAATTTTCTACCCAAAACATTTTATTGGAAAAGTATGAATGTAATGTTTAAGCAGCAGTTCCTAGATATACAAAGGAAAGAAATGTATCTTGAGTATTTGAATTCACACACACTATAGATGCACATACCTCAGTTTGTGCTCCCTTTGTACTACAACACAAAAGAGGTACAAGCACTCTTTCCCTCTGTCACTGTCAAACTGACTGTGGCTATACCAGTCTCTTCAGCCATCTCTAAACATTTGCTCAATATTCTGAATGACTAAAATAAAGTATGCCATTACCTGTTTGATAATATCCTTTGAATTCCATTTTTCTATGCATGGTAGGAGAAAACTAAAAAATTTGGAGTGATGCAGACATGCATGCAGACCACTAATATACTGAGCAAAATACTAAGACATAAAACAATCAACTCTCTTCTTTAACTGATCTTGACATTTGTAGCACATGTTGTCCACAAACAGGGAAACAACTGAATATTCCAGGTTAGTGGATTAATGATTTTTCATGAATATGTATTGGTTATATTGCCTAATCTTTCTAGTCTACATAGCTTTCACTGAATGTCTTTTTCTTGCGTTTCAAATAAGATAAGATACAATAAGATTCAAATAAGATAAGATACAATAAGATACAATAAGATTTCCGGTAGAGAGGAATTATGGAAGAACCACACTGATTCTATGATTCTGTGACTGGTAAAAAGAAGAATATGAGGAAAGATACAGGAAGACTACAGTGCTGAATTACAGGGTTTCAGTGGGAAAACCAGCAATATAGACCAATATAGACCAATTGTATTTTCTTTTTAATGAGATATAGTGACTTTTTCTCATCTTTAGAACTCAAGAAATTAAATATCTACATCAGAGCTATGTCTGGGCAGCTGTTAAACATATATATTAAACAAGGGCAGGAAAGCTCTGATGGAGAGAGGGTCAACTGATCTGTTTTAGGTACTTCACCACTACATACCATCACCTTTAGAAAGAATTTAGAGTTACAGAATTACATTTAAATTTACCTTGCTCACATTTACCTGCTTCTAGTTGCCACATATGTCTTTGGAAACATGCCTTGTCCAGGATTGGTGGAACTGGAGCAGCTCATAGTCCATTGCCACCAGTATTAAAGATGCCTTCCTCAAGTCACACCTCATAGTACACCATAGTACACCTATAGTACACCTATAGTACACCTACAGTACACCAAAGACTGCCACCTGACTACAAATTGGATTCATAAAATGCATTTTGTAGCCAATACATTGACTCATTTTTCATTGTGCACAGGAATAATTCCTTTTCTTTTTGACCGTGACAGCTTACATTTCAACCACAGTTCCTGGGCAGACTGTTGAGGAGTCTATACAGTGGAAAAGTAGTTTTGAAGACAATCTCCCTATCTGCAGTATCTATCTGCAAAGTAGACTGCAACGCTGGCTTGAAGCTGACCCAGTTGGAGAGTACCTGGGAGAAAAATGGAGATAAATGAAGGGCTTCAGATCACACAGAAAAGCAATTTTCTTTCTCGCATGGAGAGAGATTTGGAGCAGCTGTGGAGGCTGCTGTGGCAGAACTGAGTAGAAGAAGTGGCCATAGAGGCCTGAACAGAAGCACTCCTGATATTCTGCCTGAAAACACACCATTTCTACCTGCCACAGAGGTGGGGATTTATAGCTGACAGATTACAGGCTGATTGCAAACTGCCTGTAAATGCAGTGTCTGATCTAGAGTGCTCCCCTGATAGTCCAGCCTTCAGATAGTTCTGACATTGGTAGTATAGAATCTTTTTCATTCTTCTTCTTTTCTTCATATATCATAAACATCTCTGGGAATGTAATTACTTTGCTCCTCCTTCTCACTAGAAAAGATCAGAAGGTTATAAAGATTTATGTATGTGATTTGAGTCACTTTGGGACATCCATTTTTGAATCTGAACTCCTGTAAAAATCTAAATGAATTAGACAGTTACATCTTAAGCCTTGTTACTTCTTGCTTCTAACACTTAGCCTAACTTAGGAAAACACTGGGGTCCAGGAGCATGTCCAAAGAAGGGTAATGAAGCTGCAAAGGGTCTAGAACAGAAGTCTTATGAGGAGTGGCTGAGGGAAATGGGATTGTTTAGTGTGGAGGGGGCTCAGAGGAGTCTTTATCAGTCTCTACAACTACAAGAAAGTAGGTTGTAACAAGGTAGGAGTCAGCCTCTTTTCCCAATTACACTGATAGGATGAGAGATCAATAGCCTTAAGTTGGACCAAAGGAGGTTTGGGTTGGATATTAGGAAAAATTTCTCCGCAGAAAGAGTGGTGAGGTATTAGAAGAGGCTGCTCAGGGAGGTGGTTGAGTCACTGTCACTGAAGGTTTTCAAGAAAAGGGTAGATGTGGCACTGATGGACATGGTTTATTGGGCATGGTGGCGATGAGTTGACAGTTGGACTAGATGATCTCAGTGGTCTTTTCCAACATTAATGATTTGTGATTCTAAGAATGGGGGGAATATTGAAAGTATGTGCTAGGATATGGTTCTGAATCCAAAGTTAGATGTTCTTAAATCCAAGGAGAGGCTGCATTTTGGATTGTGATTTAAGTCTCTATTAACATAGCAGAACTGTAAGGAATAGTGGAGACAAAATGTTGGTGTTTTGTTTTGTTTTGGTATAAACTACTTTGCAGTAGGTGAGAAAATAGAGCTGACCTCTGTGAGTTTATCTCCTAATAACACAAGAGAACCTGTTTTCACTGAGGTGGCATCCTGGGATAGTTAACACTACTGAGAAGCCCTCAGGTAGAAATCCACAACTCTTTTAACAATGAAGACAAACTTGGAATCCAGTATACAAGTGTGTTATCAGGACTTTAAGAGGAATTCACAACGCTCTTTGTGACTAACGCAGTGTCAGAAGAGCCTGCTCACTGTCATTTTGCATCAGTGCGGGTGGCTGCAGACAACTGACATGTGCATTTTGTACACTGCATCAGCCTGTTGATCAACAACATTCCCAGCAAAGCTCTTCAGGGAGAAGCTTTAATTGGTACTGTCACAAAATGTGTCTTGCTGCCTTTCTCTTTCAATAAAGGTGTAAAAAGCACTAAAAGCTTCAGAAAGCCACATAATCACAAACTTGATATTGTAAGAAGCTGTAAATGCAAAGTAAATCAAACACATTCAATGCAAAACAGACTATTTCATGTAGTGTTTTAAGCTATTGTTTTGGGGACTTTAAAAGACCTGTCTATATCTGCTATTACAGAGGAGAAAACCTCTCCAGCTTGTGAAATTCCTCTCCTATTCTTTAGTGTCTCTATAGGCCAGATGGCTATTTGCTCTCTTGGAGTCTGTTAAGGAGAATGAGAAAAAGTCTCATTTTATTTAAAAAGAATAGCGTGTGCTGAAATGTCAAAAGTAATTTATGTTTAATGACCTGCCGTCTGAATTCGATTCTTTGTAGAGGAAGTGTCAGAGGAACTTGGTATAAGTTATCTTATTGGTGCTTCTGTACTATATTCTGAAAATTCTGGCACCTTCAGACTCGGAAGTGAGGAATGACATCCATTTGATCACCAGCTACATTAACTTACGTTGCTTGAGCTCCATGGTAGCTTTATTCAGAAAATTTCTGTTTCAGTACTTTTTCAAGTGATTCTGCTTTCCATTTTT
>PPHD01014472.1:0-16670 GCA_002909625.1 Bambusicola thoracicus
GATGGAGCTGTAGCTATCTGTTCATTGCAGAGGGTTAGACCAGGTGACCTTTAAAGGTCTCTTCCAATTCAATTGATTCTATGAGTAGGAAACTTATCTGACCGGGAGAAAGTCTCAAACATCTTTCACTGTGGTGATTTACACCTTTCAGTTCTGTGCCACTGCTCTCTGAAGAATAATCTAATTAATAAAATACCACTGATTAAATGCCTCAATGTCATGAAGTGTGAGCTAAAAATACTTTTTTTTTTTTTTTTTTTTTCAGCTTTTGGTGTGGTTTTGTGGAGCACAAGGTAAGCACTTACTAGAGACATCACTTAAATGGAAGGGAAACATTCCTGATGACCACAAAGGAAGACTTTAATTAGTACATATATTAAAGAACTGCTCATTGGAAATGAAAGGAGCAGGATTTATAATGACTGCATTTGTCATTAGCTTGGTAAAGATACAGGAGTAGGGTCTGCAGTCTCTTTTAGTTGAAGGGCCAGACTAAGATGATGAAGCCACAAGTCACTGCTGCCTCTGATGCTGGTGCAAGTGCAACAGATGTGTGCTATTTAGAGCTATAACTACCCTACCATGAAGAAGCAAAAGGAAAATAATGCCAGTTGAAAGAGTTTTCAGATGATTATCGCTTTTCCTTTATACTTGGATCACAAAAGAGAAACCATGGGATGTTTCATCCCAAGTCACTCAAAAGTTAGAGAAGTAGACAGAAGAGCTCTTTGCAACACTGAGCTGAGCAGAGACAAGGCATTAATTTCTTGCAGCAGCACTGTCCTGGCTCATTCGCTAATGCAGTTATACCATTCACAGCTACATGCAGCATTTCCTTGTCACTGAACAAAGTCATGACCCAATACTAATGAGTAATCATTTTGAAGGCTTCAGAAGCACCGTCCACCTTAGTCTGATGCACTATTTTCCTGCAATTATTTCTTTGTAAAGGTATGAATTACTTACTGTTCACAGTAATATCGATCCACCTCCCCAGCACCATATCAAAATCTCTTGTTAACACTTCTGCTTCTTCAGCAGCAGCTGGATTTATCTTAGCTAAGTTTAGATGTCTAAAGAAAGTTTATCAGCTTACTGGTTCACAATCAACAAAAAGAGATAGGAGCCTCTGGAGATCAATTAATGTCAGAAACATCTAGTATGGACTCACTCCGTAAACAATTGCTTTTGCCTATGACAAGAGAAGACTGATCAGACAGTTTGAACTACACAATTCTGTGCTTTATGTTAGACCTTCAGCAGATGATCCATGCATTTAAAACAGATAAAGAATGGACACCAAATATATCACAACTTAAGCATTTTTATCCTAAACTCACCAAGAAACTGAAAGTCGCCAAATAGTGTCAAATTAATAGCATTACTCCACTGAACAACAGTAAACACATCTCTTTCATTCACAAAATAATTTCTGGACTACTTCACAAGTTCTATCCTTCAAGAACCTTATGGCAAAGAATTCAGTAACAGCAGTCCTAAGCATAGTAACACTTTTCAAGGCTGCAGCTCCTGGAGTCATTACAGTAGAAATATCATACCCATATATAAGGCAGATGTAAGCACATTCATTTTTATTCCTTGCAACAAGTCCAGAATGAGTCCATAAAAAGATGGAAATTGCATGCAATGCCATTATATCAAACATGAAAATCTGACATTTTCTGTAGTTAACAATAAATTACTCCCAATGTTTGCCTGTTTTAGAAAAGTCACCTAGAAGAACCAACCTCACACTGTCCTTCAGTTATTTCAGATATAATAGACCATGCATTCAGTGACATGTATGCATGCCAGATAACTTTGTATTCTAAGATAGGAAGAGTGGTACTGTCAAAGACAGAAAAGCCTACACACATGCACCACATATCATGGACTCCTTTACAGTTGGCCAGCCCTTTCCTGCTCCCACACTCAGCCCCTCAGAAAGAAATGAGGAACTCCCAGTCCCAAGTGGATATCATCAACACTGAAAGCTGTATTGAACTTTATGATGTTAGCAATTAGCTGCTAACAGCTATGTAGATGGCTGTGATTTCACAGGAACTGTCATCTCCTACTGAAACAGACACATGCATCACAGTCCTGCAGTTCTTCACTGTGAATAGTACTGGAGGTTTTGCAGTAAATTGCAAGTAGCCTTGGAAAAAACAGGTTGAAGGATAGTTTAATGTCTCAGCTCTTACCATTTAATATCTTTCTCTTCACAAAAAAATATAGATACTTATCAGTCACTATGGGTTAGCTATTATAACACATGGATTTTTCAATCCTTTTTAAAAACAACCACCTGTTGTTTCACTTGGCATAAGTAATATCATTCAGTTTCACCAGTGAGCTGTACCTGCTACAAGAAAACATTTATCTCAGATTTTAAATAAAATCTTCTTATTATTGTTCTTAAAAGATAAAATAATTTTATTGGACAACTGGCTACAGCTACACTTGAGCAGATTTTTAATATCACAGAATGACTGATTGACGGCTAAAGGATGAGGGTCCCATTTCCTACCTACACCAAGTCATCAAGTCAGAAGGGATTGGGACACTTTCAGCCGTCCGGAGAGCCAATTTCTCCCTTTTCCTATCAAGGACAGAACAGCTGAATTCTCCTTTGGAAAATAAAAACTGTCTGACAGATGAAGATGAGAACTCACCCATAACTGTGTTTTTCTTTATCATAATCAAGCTTGAAATTATACTGTTTCTTCTTATTATTTATAGACAGAGATAAAGCAGAACCTGTGGTGCTTTCTGGGACAATTAAGAGACAAACAGCCACATTCAGAACTTCTCGCACTTCGTGAAACTTCTGGGAAAATCTGTCAAGTTCAGTATAGATAAATGAATTCGTACAAGACTTTTGAAATCAATACCCCTAAACAAACACATTCTAAGAACTCTGCTTATTACCCATATCCTGAAGGAATTACTGTCATGTAAGCTTTTGCAATTCTTTAGTACACCTTTGCCTGACATGTTTCACACCCAGGATTCAAGGGTGGAGTGTGCTGGTTCCCTCCCTGCTGTCTGCTCGGGGAAGGGCAACCAGAGCCATGACTTGAAAAACTTGAAGCCTCTAAGCCAAACAGACAAGGGGAGAAGTGGAGCAGGAGGAGATAACACCAATTTGGCATTCAATATCGTTTAATAGGGGCAAGCGTCTTCATCAATGGCTATTTGGAGGGAGGACGAAAGGAGGCTGAACTGGTGACTGTCACCCACAGCTGCTAATTCATGCTGTGAGACGGAGAAATATCAACTGCACTGCTAATTTCTGTATTATGGAAATTAATCCTCTCATTTGCACAGCAGGAAGCCAAATTACACCATCACACGCTCAAATAAATCTGACATTTTGAGAATCTGACACCGCAGCACAGCACTAGTTCCAGCAATACCTCCCACCTCACAGAGAGGGTAAAAAGGCATCTTCTGCAAAGAGACCGATAGAAAAACAACCAGATCATCAGCTGATGAAACTTGGCAGAGTTCTCCAGGTTTGAAGAGAACAGCTGCCACCCAACTGCCAGAAATGCAGAATATAAGGAAAGGTGCACTTGTGCAACAGGCAGGAGGAAATATCTTTCTAAATTAAACCCCCAGAGCTACCACACCTTGAAGTTCCATTCTCAGGTGTCCCAACTGTGGGGATTCATATCTGCCACTGGGGTCTTTAGTCCTACAACACATTGCAACAGACAGAACACAGCTAACATAGGAAAGATAAGCCTACATGCAGTGACACAGCGTTGAGGGTTCCATCCTCCATAGGAGTCATGCTGTCTGTCACCTGAATTGACTAACAACTGCAGAACACCTGAGGAAGGTTAGGGTGTTTTTTACTTAGTTTGGTTTTACGTTGTTAAATTTAATTATTAGTCTGAATTCCATGTCAAACTTTCAGATTAATAACAGCTTCCCTGATGGGGGAATCTCACCCACCCGCTGATTTTCTCTCATTCATTCCTCTCTCCTTTGTGGATCCAATCCTCCCAGTCTATTTTTAAGTATCTAAAACTTAGACATAAAAACTGTACTGCAAAAAAACATACAACTTCATTTGTTAAAAACAAATAGCCACAAGAACAATCACATTTTTTTCTTGAGTCATTGATTTGCAAGGGATACTTAAAAGTTAGGGTGCATCTGAGCACTTTGTATAATCTCAGCTGTTGATTACGAACAGCCTGATTGTAACCACCTAACACACAAAGCTTATAGCCAAAGCACACCTATGTATCTTCTAGAACTCTTTTGAACTATTTAAAATTGAGCCTTCTCTTACAAAATGCAATCAAAAAGACAACAAGGATCTTTCACAACAAACAGAAACCACACCTGCCAACTCAAGTCTAGCGAGGAGTTGCTCGCAGCATTAGCGGGTGCTATTTGTGACAACGTTTGCTTCTCCCTGCTGAGCCCTAGCACAACCCACCCTCACTACCTGTCACTCAGCACGGTGACAACCTGAGAATACGGGCTTCAAAGCACTGCACTGACAAAAGCCTGTTTCTCTCCTCCCAAATTAAACAGGGAAAGGTTAAAAAGTGTCAGTTTCAGACATCATACGGCTTAGAAATTTTATCACGTAGCCCTCAAGATCTACTTTGTATACTTAGAAATGTAAATGTATGTTCTTACCTGACTCCAGGAGCTTGGGCCTTAGGAAAACATGCAACAATCTGAAGACAAAAACAAAGTAAAGAGTTAACATCATCAAACTAAATTTTATTAAAAATAGATTCTTTATTTTTGCAAGAATTTCCCCCTCCCTCTCTAACCTGCCTAGAAGTCAGTTAAGCATAACACAGTTGGTAGTTTGTTCTTCCATACAGAAACATAATTAAGAACTGATCAGCGACCACATGCCTTAAATAAAAGGCAGCTGCTCATATGATCTGCTCATTAAATGCTGCATTCCAAATACATACAAAGATGCCAAGGTAATTAACAAGGCACAAAAGCTTTTGGGAGTTAAAGATACAATAGGAGCTGGGTTGAGACTGCAATTCGCATTTACAGGGTAATGGCAAATCTATGAAAGTAGATTCAAAATCTCTTTACTCCTCAAAATGGCATTACGGAATTATTCTCATTGAAAAAAATATTATTTATCTCCTACACTTATAGGTCCTAAAAGAGTAGTTTTACTGCTTTTATGATATGTGCTTTCTCTTCCCGCTCAAGACTTCCCAATAACATCTTGTAGAAGGACTCAAACATCTTTGAACGTATGTTTTATAGCATAACAAGCCCTTTTTACATCAGCTATCTTCTCCAAACTTCCCACCTTGTCTTCCCTAGCCACCTCAGCCTCTATACTTCCTATGTTATTCTACTGTCAATCATAAAACCATAACAACTACAATCCTAACTTCTCCAAATATACATACAGTTACCTCACATGGAACCAATCTCATTCTCATTGTTATTTCATTCAAGGAATCGTGGAAAGAGAATTCAGCTGTGCTGAGATAGATGTCTTCTCACAGGTGCAATCAGTTATCCTTTAAAAAGAAAGAGAAGAGGGTTTGCTATCGAGTAGTTCATTGAACATGTTTTACAGTTTTCTCAGCTTTTATTTCTTGTTATGTACAAGGCTAAATTCCTGGGTTGCTGCCATCTCCTCAGTAGTAGGTATATGCTTTCCTATTTTTCTCCTATGTAAAGCCTGAGACTTAGTAATGTAACTGAAAACTAAGCAAAAAATGTTAGGAGTGAAATCTCATACAGTAATCATGGCGCTAGCTGGAAAATGTCCTGGGGAAGACAGAGACAACGGGATGTTCAGTGCACAGGCCAGCTCCTCTCTTTTTGAGGGTTGAAGGAGTCAACTTGGACTTTACCCCAGACACAGACATCTCAGATAGCTTCCTAAGATTATGAGGTAGGAATGTGGGCCTTGAGGTCCTTTTAAAATCTAACTGTATTCCAATTGGCCAGGAGCAATAATAAACAATTACTTTTCCCTAGAGTCAGGAATAGAGCATCATGTGGAGATGAAGGAATTTTCTAACAGGCCTAAGCTGCAGAATGTCTCTTTTCCCTTAGGGTGCCTGGTCCTGAAGGGCCTCCAAAGACTGAAATGCAGTTCTTATATGCTGACTTTGCTAAGTTTTCATCCAGAGAGGAAAAAAGCAAAGAAAAATAAAGCACCTAACAGTTATGTCTGCCGTATAGAGAAATAATAAATACCAGATAAAGATTTTTTTCTTCAGACAAAGCAAAGGGGACTACAAAAGCATAAGTCTTGTTCTCATTCCTTATCAAAACTTAAAAAAAATGAGCTGATCCACAGCAATGATAACAGCATTAATAAAGATCACGGTAATGAAAAGGTATGCACTGTTTTAACAAAGACTGAAAACAAAATATCTTCCCACATTTGAAAAATGTGAAACATGGGGGAAAAGGAAATAAATGAGCACTTCAAAAGCAACAACAGACATAGGAGATAAGAAAGCCCAGAGACCACTGAAGTCAGGAAGAACAAAGAATATAAAAAACAGATGGATTTCCAAGTCAAGTGTAGAGAGACCTGAATGAATCTGCAGAGTGAAACAATGACAGTGAGGAGATGACCATGAAAATATTTAGCAGCCTTTCGGGAAATATGAAAAGCTCAGTGATTTCAGATATAATTTTTCAGTGCCTGTCCACGGGTTTATTGCTGTGCCAAGGCAGAACGAAGAGCTGTCAGCATTGCATGGCAGCTGCATGCAGCTCAGGGCAGGGGGCATAGGTTGGTGCTGTCAAACTGCTGGATGCAGTGGGATCAGAGCGGCTAGACTTGTCCAACACTGACCTCACAGGCTGAAGATATCCATGCATTAATATGCTGTGCTGCAAATGGAGACATAAACTTCGGGAATAATAACTCCTCATCCCAAGTTTCTCTAGCCAAAAAGTGATGCCTGGCTTGACTAATGCTCTGAGATAGCTGGTAGGAGTAGCACTGACATTATTCCATTTCAGCCACACTACGTATTTTTTCATAGTCATCGCTACAGTGTTTGGTTCTTACCTCAAGGACTTATTCTCTGCATTATATATGAGGAATTTACTCTGCCAGAGAATATACTCTCCTGTGTCAACCACCTTTTGTCCCCAGTGGCCTCATTAAAAAAAGAAATATTAACTTAAAGCAAGCACATTAAAAAATGGAAACACAAAGAAAATAGCTGAATAATTCAAACTGTTCCTCAGTCATCATGATCATTACAATGCATATAACCCTGATTTGGTTTGCAGTTTTGAAGATGCACTTGATGATTTCGTTTTCCACAACAGTTCCCAGATAAAGCAGACAATTAGCTGTACCAGAACAGTCATCCAAAGTTTTCTGAATGATGCTTTCCCAGTCTCCTAAAAACCTCACCTCACAGCCTGGGAATCAAATTGAACACGGCAAATTCTGATTCATTAGAATTTCTGCAGATGATGCAAGCTGCAATGTTGGGTTAGTTTATTTTTTCAAGGGGAAATGCTTTTCCTAATAAAAAGGAAGTAGACATTAAAATACTCAATACATTTTCCCAAAGCATCTAAAATAAATAAAATATTTTTTTGTCTCTTTCAAACTGCAACCAAATCAATGACCTAGATGAGTGAAATCTCAGGAAAATATTACACTGGTTCAGCCCTCTCGCACTGCTTTTCGTTCTCATCACTCTGGTCATTCACTTTCCAGCATCCTCCTGCTCAGGAGATACACCAGCAGATATTTAAAAGCAATCAGAAGAAGTCTCATAATAAAACTGCTGATTGCAAAAGAAATGCAGTGTTCTGAATGATGAGAGCCTAAGACATTTCTGGAGCATTGGGTCACTTCCTCCACTGAACTGCTTTGTCTCTTGCAGTATGTAAAATATGACTAAGTTTTCATGAGGTGACTACTCCTATAGTATCGAGAGTCCCATTTCCTGTTATGATCCCATGCCTCATCTTTGCATTGGCAGAAAAATTTCATTTCTCATTTCTCTATGTCATTCACTTTCATGAACACAGAGATCCCACCATATAAATGTGACAGATTCTTTCTCGTTCTGTCAGAATATCCAGTGCTGGTGATTTAGTGCTTGGAAACAGCTCTGAAACCTCGATGCACATCTTTTTGGTAGGCTGGAAAAATATCTGTGAGGAGACTTGCAAGGATAAATCAAAGTGTGAGAGACTTTACTAAACTAGAGCTATTTTTATAGCATTTAGATGATACCGCAACACTTAACCAGAGTTTAAATGATTGAACAGGTGATGAATTCCCCAGAGGAAAAAGCCATTAGGCAGTTTTAAATCCATAAAATAACAGTATTATGCGCTATAAAGTGCAACAAGATGTCCTTTTCTTTCTTTTCTAATACAATCTTCATCAGATTACTCCTATATAGGCTTCCCAAGGCATTTTATAAACACATCCCAAACATCTCCCTTCTTGAATTTCAATATGATCTACAAATTAGCATTTGAAGGGAAACGCTGCACAATTTTCATCCACAAGAGGATCTCAACCTACCAAGAGTATGCAGAATTAATTTACTGGCAACTGGATTTGATATATCTCCCACCTCCCAACCTGCTCTCCAAGCAGATTTAATTTCACAAATGCAGTAAAACCCCATTCTCACAAGTTATGTTTCCATTTAAAACAAACAAACAAACAAACAAAAAGAATGAAACAAAGTGTGTTTAGGAGATGCATTTGCAGAGGACCCCACATTCTGTCCTCTGGCTGCATGGACAAGAAACTCCACCACAAGTTTTCTGTCTTTTCAGCGGAGTGTCTGAGTCAACAACCTTATTAGATCTC
Source organism: Bambusicola thoracicus (assembly GCA_002909625.1). Lineage (NCBI taxonomy): Eukaryota > Metazoa > Chordata > Aves > Galliformes > Phasianidae > Bambusicola > Bambusicola thoracicus. The sequence continues at coordinate 8,828 of PPHD01014472.1, forward strand.
AGCTGTGTCCTCTGAAACCATCCAACTTTGTTTAACTAATTAAATAACCACTGGAGCAGTAACCTGACTTTCCTCTCTCACGCATGACTTCCCTAACCTCTTTCTTGTCCAATGAATGTTTAATTACTGAGGTAAAGCAAAACATTTGCAAGAGAAGAGATGAGAAAAGCTTGCTCACAGCATGCTTGATAGCCTACTTATTCTGGAAGTTTGATGAACCAATGGGTAAGATAGGGTTAAGCAAATCTTCTGGAACTCAAATCTTCTAAACTCAAGCTTCACAAAAATTAGGAACCTATTCGCCAAAGCAGCCTCTGGAAAAGTTGGAGGCACAGTCCAGTTAGCTTACACTTTTAAAACTCACTCAAGAATTTAAGCTAATAATTTTCACTTTTGTTATCACCTTTCACACGTGCTGTGCCTTAGGGATGTCACCCAGTATTTTTAACTCCAAGCTCTACAAAATGAATTTTTAAAGTTAGGGGATTGACCACTTCAAGTCACTATGAAAACCAGCAAATCTTCCTCCTGAGAATTCCTGAGAATCTTTTCATAGCATGCCTGATATACGGTTACTTGTACAAAAACTTCTTTCATTTACCATGTCAGTAAAAAAAAATAACATATACCCAACAGAACAGCGAATGAATAAAGATATAATCTGGATAGATTTATAACCTATGTGGAAAAGACAGTACTGTCTAGAAAGAAATATTGATTTAAGATAGAAATTAGCTTTCGTTTTCTTCGCACTGACTGCAGGGGTCTGGGGCTGTAGCCTTTCACTTCCAGGACTCCTAGAACAAATTCTGGCCCTGAATCAAAACTCCACTCAAAATAAGGAAATCAAACAGAAGCCCTAATTTTAAATAGTAACTAGGATCCTATAGGATTGCAGTGTTTTTCACATCCTCTTACCACAGTATATCTTCCTAAATCCATTCCGGTTTCGGAACCATCCATACTGGATCTTCCTTGTCAAAAGAGGAAAAAGAGAAGTTTCCCTGTGCCTGCAGCCTACCATGCAGATGATCCTTGAAGAAGCATATTACCACTCTACGCTTCAAATTTTGCTTATCTCATAGCAACCACTTCCTCTCTTCTCTCTGTAAACCAGCTGCCTACAATTTAAATGGGGCAGTGAGAACTGTTCCAAGACTTGACTGCTTCAAGCAAGGAAAACTTCCCCTCTTAGCTCCCCGCTGAGGCTGCCGCTTCCTGGGCTCAAAGTTTTTGTTTGTTTTCTTCTCAGGCCACTGCTTTCCAGCAGTTTATCTCTTGTATGAATTCTGTGCGTGTCCTTTGAAGTATGGCAGGTGAGCTAAGTTTTCATTTTCTTGTAAGTCTCGGAAGCGTTCTATAAAATAATGCAGGTCAAGGAGCAAGAAGCATGCCTATTCTGTACCTGAATATGAGAAGCAAAGGCTGCTATAACCTAAACTGCCTGTCACAAATGGAAGTTGTCACGGATCATTCTAAAGGAAAGAAAAACTCTTTATCACATCAGTAGTCCCCTTGTCTGTTATCGCAGTTGTCAACCAAATGGAAAAGGGCCTAGCAGAAATGTGACAGCAAAATAATGATGCTGTTAATAACTCGCTGGATTAGGAACAATCTTTCCAATGGAGAGAGAAATCTATTGTCGGCTCTAATTATTGTAGGGTTTAGAGGCAATATCATCTTGCCTCCAAAACATAATGGGCTGCAGTTTTGTCACTCACTGTTCTTTTGGGATCCCATTAGCAAAACACTGAAACAGACAGGTTGACTTAATTGATGAACACAGGATTATTCATATACATAGAGTAGTGCATGTGATTAACAATTTTGCTGAAAAAGATTAACACTTCCTTCTGTTATTCTTTAATGTTGCTAATGTTTAATATAATAATAATATACAATAATAATGGTATTCCACTATTTTCTATTGCTTCCTCTTTATTTTCTGTTGATAACGGTTCTTCATCCCTGAGTGTGCCCATTGCAGTGAAACAACAGTAATAAATACATTCACCTGGACATTCTTATCTTTACCCGGTGAAGGAGATGATAGCCTGTACAAGTAAAGCACATTCTCTCCCCAGTAAAATATTCTGTTTCAGTTTACTGTATTTTTAACTCCATTTGTACACAAGCCAAGCTCTGAGTGATGATCTGAACGTACTGATCATTTCTTCCCATGTTCTGTGATCCAGAGCTAAAGCAGTAGGCACAAAGATGCCAGCACTGCCATCTCTTCTGATGCCCACCCCAAAAATATGAAAATGAAAATCTCTTGGGGGAAGATGTTTAATGGGGCAATGAGCTAAGTGAATATCTGACATTCAGAACGTTCTCATTTTCTGAATGAGAAACATTTTCAATTCTCATGAGAAGAGTATCGCTATCCTTTTCAGTCATGTCTATATCCACGTCTGTCTACATGCTAGTTTCTGTAGCGGAAAATATCAGATCACGAAAGGCAAAAATGCAGTTTTATAATGAGGAAAAACAACTTTTTCTCATTCACGTATCTGTGTGTGGAGACACTGGCCTGTATTACATATACATGAGGAGCGTAGCGTACTCTAGGCTTAAAATCTTTGGAAGCCCCTATTAGATGCTCATTCTTTCCCCAGTTCAATGAGATGAAATGCAGACAGTAATAGCCTGCACCCTACACAGGACTGCAGAGGAGAGTAAAAAAAAAGAAAAAAGACAAGAGATATCCACATTTCTAAATAATTGTCACCTATGCCTTTAATGTGAAATTATTCTGTCATAATGTGACAACCGGTCACACATTACACACATACTGATTCACATCTGTCACCAACATGGAGTTTCTTTTCAGGATCCCCAAAGTCATTCTGATCAGGTACTACAGAATGAAGCAGTACGTGTGACCGGTATGTCTCCAAGTGTACCACAAGCAGCGTTGTTGCCAGGAAGGAAATAATAACTCTTTTACCCATCTGTTAACAATGCCTAACAATTTCAGCTTTACCTAGAGCTTCTGATTATATTTTCTATCTAAGTTTCAAAAGTAGTTTTATTAATTTTCTTATCTTATCATTAATTTACATGTTGCTCTGGCTTTCATGTTTCTCTGCCATTTCCGAGATGAAAATGTTAACTAAAATGAATGTGTTTAATACCCTTGCTGCAATCTAATAACCAACTGGAATAAATCTTCATCCATTTTGCCTTTTTCTTTTTAACATTTTGAAACTCCATCAAGAAATAATATAAAAAGAATTAAAATTAAAACAAAGGAAATAAGAAAGCATGGATAATTTCTGTTGCTGATTTTATCTTTTGGTTGTTTGCTTTGAGATTCTGTTGTTATTTTTGTCCAGGTCTTTATCTTTGCCTCGTAGGCAAATAGCTTTATGAAAGTGTTAAAAGTGGCCTTTTGACAGCTAAATAGGATAGAAGCAAAATTTCCATTTTATTCAAAGCCTCCTTCACAAACCATGCAATTTTCCTTATCCACCCAGTTTAAATTCAAGGCTTCTGCAGTGATATCGCACTCAGTCAAATGCGACAGGTTATTTCTATTAAAGTTTGGGGCTGAATGGAGACTAACTAGAATGTCGATGCTATTGCTAATATTTCATTCCAGCGGCAGAATGCAGTAGCTTGGATGAGTTTAAGATGAAAAAATTTATAACATTGCTGGAACTGAAAAACTGTTTGTTGATATGGTTCAATTTGTTTAAATAAATAATATTTCTCCTTATGACTTTAAGTGATATTTTCTCTCTAATCGCTTTTAATTATTTTTGGTGGTATGGCCTTAATAATTTGGCAGCGTAATCATTTGTCATGTAAAGGATTTTGCAGTACCCTTATAACCTAAGCCACGTATTGTATGATCAATGCTATTTACTTACCATTTTCTGTTATCTCACTAAAGAAAAACACAATTTATTGTTTAAACTTATGGGGAAAAAATGGTGTAGTCAACAGCTCCCTAGCATCAATTGCACTTTAGAACTTGTTTTGTTTAACCTAACGAAGCGGAAGCTCATTCATTGCTTTTCTGTTTCTTTCCCTTCAATGGATATTGTCTGGTAGGTTCAAGTTGTTACTGAAGGTCAGATGAGAAAACACCAATTACTGCAGGTCAACGGCAATTACTGGATAAAGACTTGTGTGAACCAATGGGTATTTCAATGGGAAGGTGTAGGGTTATCTTCTAAAAGAACACATATTTTCTGCAATGAGAGTATGACATTAAAATGCAAAGATGCAGCACTATAAAACAAGACATGACATTTTTTTATCCAAATACTACTTAACTTACCACATGCTGTTTCGGCTTACCATACCGGCAGCTAACCAATTACAGTTTAAGTAACTCACAATTCACTTTATTTGGAAAATTTTATATAATACATATAACATATTTCTGACAGCTGGAGTGAAGTTGGCTAGCATACAGAGGACAAGCTAAAACTCATGCAACTGAAGTCATGTGTGAGGCTTTTCATAACCTGTCTTCATATCAGGTTTAGGCTGATGTTGCAATGAAGCTTGAAAAGTTAAGTCAGATTTCTTGACTGTTTCTACATTGATCTCTGTCTGTGGATCAATCATTCACATCAATTTCCTCACTGTACGACTTCCATTGTATTCCATTCATCCATGTGACATGTTTTGTGGTGTTAGTGTTATCAATTGCACCAGTCTTTTGTCTCAGGAAATCTACATCTTATTACAAAATTAACAGCAAAATAACAGCTTTGTAAAGCAGAGCAAAAGAATTGTATCTATACCAATACAGTCACAGTGTCTGCACATGAATTTGAACAGCCAAGTTAACTCACGCACACTGACTACTCAGCTAAGACTGTAAACAAACTCATTGTTTTCTGTATATTTTCCAAGACAGTATTCTTGGATCTTGATCATTTAGTGAATGATGTGTTGCAGTGTGAATTTTGGTGCGCTGTGGGTTTATTTCATTTTTCTTACCACTGACTTCTGCCCGTTTTTGCTGATTTATACAGCGTACTGCTAGAAAATGAACTGCAAATGATAAAATGGAATAGACAAACTGGAACTTGTCTTCAGGGAATATCCCAGCATTTGAGCTTAATATTTGCTATTCATGAGTATTTTTCTCCAGCTATGCTCTACTGCCCAATGTTCCCAGAAAGTAAATGAGGCACCATTTAAACATGAGGAAGATGAAAATTTTCATAATCTTCCTATCTTATCATAGAATCACCAACGGTAGAAAAGGCCTCCAAGATCATCTGGTCCAACTTACCACCAATATTTCCCCAATAAACAATGACTCTACCACTTCCCTGGGCAGCCCATTCCAGTGCCTCACCACTCTTACAGAGAAGAAACGTTATCTAATATCCAACCTGAACCTCCCCTGGCACAACTTGAGGCCATTCCCTCTTGTCCTACTGCTGCTACCTGAGAGAAGAGACCAACCCCCACATCTCGACAACCCCTTTTCAGGTAATTGTAGGGAGCTAAAGGTTTCCCCTGAGCCTCCTCTTCTAATGGATTTCATTTTTCCCTGTTATTTAGTTGTCTTAAAAAAGTTCTATCATAAAGTTAGGTCTGTGAACAATTATCAAACTTTGAATGCAATAGTTATCCAATAAAATCTCTAAACTTCTCTCCATCAGATGGAGAGAATGATAAGACACAGAGCTGCATAGCCAGGAAAATAATTATATTATACTGCCCAGCCCAAGCATCCCTAAGCACCCAAAATTAGCAGTGTATTTGGCTAGTTACTGTTTTCTGCTTTTGGTCTGAGGACAGCTGTTCCTCTGTTCTCATATATTTGCAGTAATTCAAGAAATGTAGTTAATATTGCTTCTGAAACAGGTCAACCAAAAGGTTTTTTTTCTTTTTAATAAAATCACCTCTATAACTGCTTTATTTGCTAGAGTTCATCTCAAACTTTAGGAATACAGGAGTCATTTTCAAAGAATAGTTTTGAACAACGCCTGTGAAATGCACCAGCATCTCTCAGGCAAGTTTGAGTGTAAAGTGCATGGGTTTAGTGGTTTTCTCTTTAGCATTTTCAGCAACGTAGACGTCTATACTTCTGATCAAATGCGTGTCAGAAGCTTTTTCAAGTTATATTCTTATATTAATCACCTAGTAGGATTTTAGATGCTTTCAGATATCCAGCATGGCATTCAACTTCACCTACAATAGGACAGAGAAATGTAGGGAAGGATGCGCACCTGAGATTTTTAGTGACCTTCAGTATGTCAGATACATCCTCATCTATTCATGTTTTGGTGTGATGGTTCCATACACCGTATCAGTGTGTCCCCAGAGACAAACTGCAAATATGGCTGGCTTCAAACAGGCAGTCCAATCGATTTCCCTTGTACTGGAATTTTCCAAACTAATTTTATATCCCTCAGAACACAGCTATCTATCTAGGTGTATTGACAAGACTGGATGTACACAGGTCATTTAAAAGATAAAGGTCACATACATACCATGCCTGCAGACTGCATTTATTAACATCACCCTCCTGACTTTCAACACCATCAGTGTCATCTGGACTAATGCTGGAGCAAATGAAATGTGGCAGAACAAGAAACTGTTGCCAAGCGTGTAGATGTATACACATTAGCAATACACAGGGAAGTTCAGTCTTAACAGTCCCTGAAAAACCACACTCTTCCACAAAGACAGCAAAAAGCATAGTCTTTGCAGGAGACTGCCCAGCCTGGTGATTTTGTAGTGCTTTTAATCAAATGGAGAATAAAAAGGAAATTGCTGACCTGAGGTTTATGGAATAGTATTCATATAGAAGAAACATGTTCTCAATAAGGGCATGTTTACTGCTGTTTAAAATTCACATTGCAGGAACATACAAAACCCAAATTGACAGAGGATCCCCAGTGAGGACTATGGTACTGGCGTCCACCACTGTTATTTTTGGAAATTGCTCTGGATTAACACTGACTTTCATCCAGTTGCTTGGAATCTGCACATCTGACTGAAGGTCTGAGCAGCTCCCTGCAGGAAATGCGTGGCCCCAGTGGAAGTGCTTTACTGACTACAAGTTATTGCACTGGCTATGAGATGTGTATTAAATAGCCCTGAGTACAGCCATTGCTTGTATTACAGTACATGTTTCTTTGCACCTTTGCTTCAGGATTAGATGTCAGTCAATAGGAGAGTTTGGTAAAACTGTACTCATGAGAGTCCTGTTCATAAGAAAACATTCTGGAAGAAATTTTTGTCAACATTTATTCAACTCCACTGTAAATAAATAAATCTATTTGTATCTTATGCTAATTCAAAATTTGAAGATTTTAGTATTATCTTCCATGATCTTGAGGAGATATAAGCTGCGTCTATCTTGGAAATTGGTCACTACCCCTAAACAAGCACTAACTTCTTTTGCTGTTTAAGCTGCACAGAAAAATAATTCTTGAGGGGCTGCTAACCTGGTCTTCTTGCACTAGGAAAATGCATTAGCCAGGTTTTAATTTGTTCAGCCAAGTACTGCACCATTGCCACACTTCTAGATCCAGAGTTCCATTAAATCTATTTCACTCTACAGCATTCAATGCACAGAAGAGATGTTTTCTTGCTTTGAGCTCTCATCCTCCCAGACTATTCTGTGAGTTTATATTTCCCATGATTCACCACCAATTTCTTTGCTGCTTGTTTACCAAATGTACTATGGATACTCTGCCATAACAAACAACACAGAAGAAAAGATTTGGATGGGAAGCCCTGGCATAAAGATGAAAGGAAAATGCAACATACTCAAACTTTAAGTTCTACAAAGTACTATCTCAATTCTTTAAGACTAAGGCTTTCAAGAAAACAGGCACTTCCAAGGGAGAAAGAAAAAAAA
>PPHD01014473.1:4274-16670 GCA_002909625.1 Bambusicola thoracicus
GCAGCATTATTTTGAACGGATTTCTTTTTATGCTTATGCAGAATAAACTGATTTTTCTATCAGAGTTCACAACCTCCTGCTATTGTTTTCATTCAAGCTTAATTTTTAACTTAATTTTATTGCATGAGATTAATACACAATGACTAATTAATTAATATCTTTTGAAGAAAACATTTTAGGAAATAAGTTATCTGTAGCCATTCAGAACTAGCTTTATGAGTAAATTGTAGGAGAGACTAATTGTGGAATCACAGAATATCCTGAGCTGGAAGAGACTCATGCCAAAGGGACTATTTGGCTTTTGTCTCCTAATAGTTGGCAATTGTTCTGCAGGTCCACAATGGAATGAGAAAATGAAGCTGAAAGCATCTTAGGTTAGATTGCTCTTTCTCTTTTTCACTTACATCCGCAGATTTGGAGGTACTGACTGAAAACGGGAATCCTGTGAGAAGAGCTTTCCCCTCACCTCACCAATGGTCATGGGCCAATTATCAAGCAGAAGGTGGATAGGACTTGCACTCTACAAACTAATGCAGAGTTTGCCCCTTCTTTTTATCTTACAGCCTATACCCTTCTAGTCCTAACAATGAATCCTGTAATCATTACTATTTGCATTCCCAAAAGGAGAAAACTTCTAGCCTACCTATTCTCTTAATCAGTGTATAGCCTTCAGCAAAATTCCAAGGAGTAGAATTTCATGCATTTTCACAGAAAATATCAACAATTGCTTTAAATTAACATCACGTAACACCTCCATAACCCAAGATTTATATATACAGAACATGTTTTGTAGAAGATCATAGTACTACCCAATATGTTTACTGTAACTGTAACAGAACGAGATACATGACTTCCCATTATTGCTTTTAAGTTATCAATGGAATCAACTTGGTCATCTTGCCTTAGGTAGATAGCAGTCTAAATATTTCAAGACCAAGGTTTAATCTTTGTTGTTACTGTGACACTCAATGTGCTACTGACTCAAAGTGCATTCTCCTCACCCATCCTGTCCAAGGGTATAATTTTTTTACTCTGTCTTGGCTTACAGATCTGGTTTATTAGAGATTTCCTGGGCCAGTAAATCAGGAGCAAATGGCTTCACTAGGGAATCTCTGTAGATAGACCAGGATATGAATGAATCATTATACTGAAATTGAATTTATATGTTTATTAGATCTGGCAATGACTACCAGTACAATTTTTGAAAAAGATCTATTTCTTTTTAATGCCACAATTTCAGTAAAAATCTCGAAGCAACTTTATCTCTCCTCAAGAAAACAAAAATGTACTATCCTATAGTTTACTTCTATCTAACTCCGCATTTTTTTTTTTTTTCCAGTGGTTTCATGAAAACTTTGCACTTGATGTCTACATGAAAACTGACATTGTTTTGAAAATCCAAGTCAGGAGCCTTATTACTTTGTGCACCCTTGTTCTAAGTAGTCACCAAGAACATCACTTTTCTCTTTCTTGGAGACCTCAGACCCATCATGCTCTCAACTCAATTTCAGACAGGATCTGGCCTCCATAAAATGTAACATCCAGTGACCAACAGACTTAATTTTTATTTCTAGAGAGAAAGCAGAAGCAGCTTCCCACTATATATATCTGCTTATTTAGTAGAAAAGTTGTTAAAACAGAAGAACATCCAGTTTCCATTACATCGGCCTTTAACTAGACAGAGTTCTAAATAAATATGCACTTGAGATTTCCTGAAAACACCAAGCTCTCTGCAGCTCAGGCTAGGAGAGAAATGGAATATCAGAACATTACATTCTTTGTATTTCTAGTTAGCATTATTTTAATGTACAGAAAACAGATTTGGGGTACAAACAGCATATACGTGAAACACCATACCTTTTATCTGAATGATCTGAGTTCTGATGGCTGCCCTAGGAATTTTCTGTCTTTATTTTAGGAAGCCATCAGATACTCCACTAAATAACAACACATAACATATTAATTGAATTATTTTCTAAAAATTTTGTGTAAAGAGAGAGGTAAATGTGGCTAATTAAAACAGATCAAAGCAAAGGAAAACAAAATAAAATGTTCATTAATTTGAAATAATTGTTTTGTGATATGCCTCAGTGTAATTTAGCTCTCCTGTGTCAAGTTCTTATGTCTGGCATTCAAATAGCAAAGAGTACGAAACTGTTGAAAATAATATTATTATCATGTCATGATACTCAGTATCTTAAAGGCAAAGGACTGAAAGTTTCAATATATTTTCCAGAACTCCAATTTGATTCAAAGCATTTTGGATATGACTTTCTAAGAAATTATTGGGAACCTTGCTCTCAATATCAGCTAAGACAAAATGTTATTGATTTTTTCCAGGATGAGATCGGCAGATCTGTATATAAAACATCATGAGAAGTAGAATTTTCTATATGCAGGGTATATGCTGGCTGTGCAATCTTGTGACAGAAGTCTCACTAAAGTTTTGAATAATTCCTTTAGATTTTATCAGTTACTAATGTGGCCTACCATCTCTTTTCATCCACACAGCAGAAAGTATTAAGATTGTACTGTGTATTTTTCCTTTGGTCTTTAAAATAAGCTTGAATGTCATAGCCAATTAATATATTTTTTTAACTTGATATGAATTATTACTTTTTTCTGCACAGAAAATGTTACAAATAACTCTAGTCTCCTGGCAAATATTTCTTGTATATCAGAAACAGACAGCTTCCTGAAGAAATTTCCCTTAAATTTTGCAAGATGATCTTTGCAGTATGCTTAACCTAAGTTCTTCTTTTCAGCTTGGTTTTGTCAGAAAGAATTATTGACATTCTTGTAGACTGGCAATATTCACAGAATATACAGTAGTGTTTACTTTAAAAAATGAAACTGTTCAATCAAAGAAGGTAGACAGCTAGGACTTTCATCTAAGCCAAAGTCATCTCAATGGGAACTTTCCTGCCGTGCAATGCTCCATATTCTAAATTGTTACCATGCTGTGCCTGTCTTCTTATTTTTAGGTAACAGATGCAGCTCATTGCTTGGAATACAATTTACGGATTTTTATAATAGAGGTATGAATTATTAATCTGCTTTTCAGTTGTAACTTTTTGTGTATTGTAGCTTAGTAAATAATGATCAGGAAGAAATCAACAAGCACACTATGATATGCTTCCTAAAGTCAAACAGGTATGTGAACAGAGCTAACAGAAATAGTACCTAGATGGACTGTGGGCTTAGAGACCAAAGTAAAGATATATACTTAATTCCTTTCAGGAGCAAGGTATTTTTCTGAAAAAGAAAAAATATATATACTCAGTCTAAAAACCTTCAAATCTCCAGAAGGATCAACATCATTAAAGCAGTACAGCACTATTCTTATATAGCATTTCACATAAAAAAGCATGCCAATAATGTACTTAGAACTATTTGAGCAGAATTAATCAGGAAAGATTTAAGATTGTATATAGTTCTATATTTTTCTTACACAGGAATGATGATAAAAACTTACTCTGATGTTAAAGAATGTCAAATGACATTTCCATGGTTTTTAGATGATATCACTGTCATTTGCATGGGATATCACGTTATCATTAGATGTCATATGACATATTATGTGTTACAGATGTTATATATACAACATCTATAACACGTTCTACATTATATACATTATACTTTATATAATTATACACCATATGACTTCTATATATTTTCTGTCCCATTGCACTCCAGAGTTGGCCATGATGTTAGTTAGCCATTTGAAATGCATATATGCCTTCAATTTCCTTCACTGACAGCAGCATGAGAGATCAGAAGAACAAAAAAATAAAAGTTTTAATTGGCCTTACTGTCATAGAAGCAAAGTACTGGTCCTGCTAGTTTAATCTTAGTGACAATAATAAGAATTTTTGATATTCCATAGAATTATCTAATATCCTTTAATAATCTTCTAGCATTATTGTTTTTTGGTATTTTTATACCACTGTATTTGAGACTGTGATACGTGTCATAGAAAGATATGTGACACATCTTTTCTACAATATGACAAGAATAATCATAATCATGACCATATAGCATGACAGAGCCACACTGAACTATATATTCACAAATAAAGGCTTATAAGATATTGCATATAAAACACTAACCAGAAGTGGCCAGTACAATCTTAAAATCTTTTCCATCTTTTTTGCTAGTCTTACGTTATTGTCAGTGTTGTAAAACAGATGATTTTTTGAGAGACCCTGAAAATATTTGGGTATTTAGAGAACTTAAGCTGATATGTTTCCCAGTAGAAAATGAATAGTTCTTAGAATCCTGTCTTCAGGCAAGGACCTTTCAAAGCTGTTTTGCATTTTACTCATTTCACACCAACTGCATCTGATAATCTTTTCCATTATTTGGGGTTAGGAGTGCTTGAATACTCCTGTGAGTTTAGAATTTAGATGTGCATGCATGAGTGTGGGTACAAAGTCTGCATACAATAACTTCCAAGAGTTTGTATGAATTTCAGTATGTTGGATAGGTTCAGAACAAGTTATGGATTTTCTGCACAAAAATTTGCACTTAACAACTTTCTCCTGCAAGCATTTACCAGCAAATTTGGTACCCTTATTAAGCAGTAGCAGTAGCAAACTATGAGTAAAGAATAAGCTAACAATGTAAGGATCGTGGCAGAATGCACACTGAAAACCTTGAAATCTTTCTTTCATACTTAGTATTTTTTCAAATTGGCATTACCTTAAGATTTATTCTCAGTAGAGGATGGTCTCAACTTCTTCAACAGTTACAGATCTGTGAACCATAGCAGTACTCAGTCCTCAGCAATTTCCTATGGCGTGTTGTATGACTTGCCTTGTCATAAATTGTGTGAGTCTAGACAGAGCTGCTCATTTAGGCTCTCCTTCCTGGAAGGCCATCTCTGTATAAGAACAATTCACAGTTACATTTTGCTTGAATCTTTGGCTGGCCACTGTTTGAAGTTTGTTTTTGGACCATGAAGTGCTATAAAGTAGATTTAATGAATAAGAAAATCTCACAGAAATTCTCTCGTTCACATACAGGCACTGCTTTCACAAAGATGCCACAAGCAGTTTTAGTCTCTGAGTAATGCAAAGATGTTAGACTGACATGGAACTAGCTCCTAGCTGGGCTGTTGAGAATCCAGACAACAAAACTCTTATGCTGTGATGTCAATGTAGTGCTGCAGTGATTTCAAAAATCCCAGCAAGAAGCAGCAGCAAAGCAGACTTCCTTATGATAGTCTATCAGCTTCATGAGCTCAGGAAGGCATTGTGAAATTATTCCAACATCTATCCATCCATCTATCTTTCTATCTATCTTTCTAACATTTTCCCCCATGGCACTAGTGTGTTTCAATGCAATCCAATACCTGCCATTAAATGTAAGATTTACTAACCAAGCGAAAGAGCCTTAAGACCTTTCTAATCAAAATTTAATGGTTACTCAGAAGATCCCTACAATTTATGTACTGGTCTACAGGATTAAAAAAGAGTTTCCTTAATAATCTCTTTCCTTGGAATTCATTTTCATTGGAACTCTTTGCAAGATTCTCTGCAAGATTTTCTGACTTTGCACAGTGATGTGACAATAGTAGTCCCCTAAATAGTTATTTCATTAAAATAATACATGAAATCTAAACAAAAATGGCATTAAAAGCTGCACAGAAAGAGGTGCAAAATGATACAGAGGAGCTTCTAATTACTAACACATCCAACAGCCTGCAGATGGAAAGAACAGCAGCCTTCATTCGTGATGCATAGCTGCTCTGTTCCTTCCCTTTCCTCTGAGAAAAACTTAGCTCTCAGAATGAACATACCAGGCAACCAAGTACATACCAAATATTGCTTTTTTAGACCAGCTTTTTTCCTTTCTTAATTGTCCACAATATTTCACCTATCAATATCCTGAATTTCCTCAGAGATAAAAAGAAACCATCTAGACAGCATCCTCCCCCCACAGTAAAAATAGTAACCACACTATACCATTAGAGAAACCAGAGCCTTATTTATTCATTTCACACTTGTTTTCTGGAGGAGACTGGTTTGTTTCTGTCCCTGGAGAAAGCGCCTGGTATGAGGTTTGAAACGTCAGGGATAATTAAGACAAACTGTGCTTTTTTACCCCAACAAAAGAAATATATCTCTTAAAATAACTCCCTACTGAAATCTCTGAACAAAAACAGCCCAGTACTGTTGAGTTAGCTTGCAATGCTAAATCAATTGTCAACATTAGTAAGTCTCTGAACTGGAGCATCTTACAGTTTTCATTGCAATCCAGCAGCTACTGTGCTACTAGCAGGTATAGCTACAGTTAGAATGCTGAATAGTCGGATGTGAAAGCACCGATACGGGTATCAAATAAAAAGATATACAGCAAAGATGTTTTTGTCTCAGAAACTGGATGTATAATTACTCTCAGGCCAAAGTTTAGACCTCAGAGACATTCAATACTGTATCTCATTCAGTTATTGTAGTACCAGTAGGCATTAAGCAGAGCTGGAGTTCAAATCCACATAAGAATTGTGAAAATTATTGTATCTTCTGTACACTTAGCTCCCCACTGCAACATAAAAATGTATCTAAGAAACACTAAGCAACACTCTCTACCAAACAGAATTCTTATCAGCTGTCTGCTTTATGTCTGTCTATCAAGCACTAAGACAAATTTTAGTGGTTTTTTTTTTTTTTTTTAATTTTTTTTCCTAGTTGTCACAGTGAGCATTTTCTCTTGCTTCAGAAACTTCTCTTCTGGACTAATGCCATTAAATTTGAGTAAAGTATAGAGATACATTGATATGGTTCCTTGGGAAGACAAATGTCATCACTCCAAACAACACCCCCAGGCCTCCTTCCTTACTCCAGTCCTATTTTCTGAGCATGATGCCTTATGGTCCAGGATACTCTTTGGCCAGTCTGAGTCAGCCTCACTGGATGTATCTCCTCCTAGCTCCCTGTGCACCCCCAGCTCCTCACCGACAGGACAACATGAGGAACAGAGAAGTCCTTGGCTCTGTGCAAGCACTGTTCCACAGCAACTAAGCCCTGGTTTTGGCTAGCATAGTGTTTGTTTTCTTTGTGGAAGCTTATACGATACTGTGTTTGGGATTTGTGATAAAAATAGTCATGATAACACACAGATGTTTTTGTTACAGTAAAGTCACACACAGGACATTAAAAAAGCCATGATTGCTATATAAGCAGTAGATTTTCTCATACTTTTAAAGATCTGTCTTATTGTATCACTTCTACACAAAATGAATGAAAACTGGATGGAAAGCTCTAAAATTACTAAGGGGAAACTGTGTTAACATGTTTTGTAATTGTGCTGGAGTATAGAACTTTTGGTAGGTTATTCACAGTGAACTTGGTTCAAAGTTTAGTCAGTGTTCAATACTTCCTGCAGCTTTAGTTGCCATATTACCAGCAACAGTGATGTTGCTGACAAGGCTCCCTCTGAGATGCAGAGACTTGGGGATTTAGACACACAACAATAACTGCACTGTGTTCAGGGGATCTCCTAAGAAGGCTAATAGTAAAATGCTGAAAAAAGGTCTGGCCCTTTTCAGTTCTCTCTTCGTAACACAGGTGTTTCTGCCAGGAAAGGTGACACTGCTGTCCTTAACCCACACTTTTGGTCATACAATAGCTCTCCTGGAAAGGTGATGAAGAGTGAGAGAGATAAGCCTTATTCTTCACATCCTGCAGGATTGCTTTACTCTTGTCCTTATATAAGGAGTATGGCATGACCACCATCATTATTCTTTCCTCCAGCAGTTATGTTTTAAGAAAAAGAAGGGATCTATCTGTTTATCTGACAGTTCTCTCAGGCTAGACATGTTCAAAGATACCAGCTGGAACAGGTTCCTCCTTGAAACTTATGCCTAATGCCTTAGGCACTTCAGGGCTTCTCCTAAAACAGAACTGTAGGACATGAAACACCTCAAGGTCTTTGAACATTAAATCCTTACATCAGGTTGGTGGTTGATTGAGAGTTTTGAGGCTAACCATTTGCATTTAAGAGCCTAATATCACATGAAAAATCTCAGTTTGTCAGTGAATCTGTCCCCCAGTAGCCTTGAGCTTAATAACTCCACTCCTAAAATGCTAGCCTTGCAACAGGTGCTGGCATCACAACAGTTCATTGTGAAGATAAAGTCTGTAAAGTGCAGTAGTATTGTGGTTACAAGGATTACTTCAGAAAGTGGCAGAAGCTGAGACTATCTTAAGTGCTCTTAGGTTTCTCAAGGCTTCATAATATTTATCTGCTTTCCTCATCAGAAGTGCTTCTAATTCATGCTATGTTTAAGAAATTAAAACCATGACAGCTTCACTAATTCTTATTAATGTTTGTGTTTGAAATATGTACAAAGCCATTAGCAGATATAGTGGCACATCCATGCATACCTCAGTAGTTGTTCTAGGATGGGTCAGATATCATTGAGTGCTTTGGGGGGTGGTTAAAAATAAAAAGCATATTAAATTTACAACAGTTTCTTTCATGTCTGACCATAGTCATTTAGTGCATGTAAGCACCTAAAAATGGTGCTGGAATAATCTAGAATCTGACTCCAGATGAAGAATAGCAATACTCATCTGAGATGTAAAGTCTGGCTTTAGTGCTCATGTCAGCATTAGCAATAAATAACCTTTTCAGCAATAGGAAGAAAGAAAGCATTAGAGCAGCCCTGGGAATTGTAAGCTGTGGAACCTTGAAAAGGTCTTTCCCCCATGCATGCTGAATGCTGAAGTTGCCAGCTGTGTGTAGAAAGAAGTGAAAAAAAGGCAAGAAAAGAAAGTTGCATATGCAGGAACTTATTTACAAAAGAAAACTTTATGTAGTATTGTCATATGAAACAAAATGAAGACAAAGCATCTTTGGACTGGGTATTTACAAGCAGTAACTGAAAACTTCAGCTACCCTGTACCCAGTACTGACAGAGAGAATACTAATAATGACTTGGTGTGGCATACTGAGGGCATCTGATAATTCTGAGAGAAAATTGATGACATTAGACAAGGAATTCAATTAATCTGCATGCTGGAAAAAGAAAATTAAATAGCAAGGCTTACGTGAAATGTTTAGACTTGTATTAGAGTAGGAGTGGCTGAGAAGAATTAAGGCAATTGGACATGCAAAAATAAAAATTAAAAAAATTAAAAAATAAGGCTGCAAACTGACCATACACTTAAGGACAAGATTATTTCTTTTTGGTGAAAGAAAGCAGTATTTTTCACATGATTGTATTCAAAATGGCCATGATTCAAATAGTAGGCATGTGCTCTTCAAAGAGCACAGCAAGAGGAAAACAGTGATTTAGATGGAGAGATGTCCTTGTGGGGAAGCCAGCAATACTCTGAACTTGTCAGATTTACTTTACAAACTCCAGAAGGATTCAGATGAAGATAGGAGTGCACCAGTGCTTGATGGATAATTCCAGGATACCAGTTTTCTTTGCCAGTGCATATTCTTTAATGTCTTGGCAGCATGCAATTGCTCTTTCTAGCGAGTCCTATTGCACATAGCTCAGCCCTGAAAAATTCTTACGAAAGTGTATCTGCCAAGATAACAAAAAAAAAATTCTATCCAGTATTATCATAATTCTTGAATACTTATTGTCTGAAACTTGTACTAGAACAATTCATCCCTGCAGAAAACACTGTCCCAAATTTAGTCCATAACAAAAAATTCATTAAAAGCATGTTATAGTTGAAATTATCTATCCATCACTTAAGGATAAATAA
Organism: Bambusicola thoracicus; assembly: GCA_002909625.1. Lineage (NCBI taxonomy): Eukaryota > Metazoa > Chordata > Aves > Galliformes > Phasianidae > Bambusicola > Bambusicola thoracicus. Next base: position 14,000 of record PPHD01014473.1, read on the forward strand.
ACTACAAGGATGTTGCTGTTATCTTGAAATCAAACATTATGACCTGAGGAGAGTTAGATTTAAAACTAAACTGAAAACAACTTATTGAAAGCAATTCAGTTATGACAGTTAAACATTGTTCATTTTGCCTTATAATCATTGTAATATTTTTAATAAAGTACTGTTATGTTTTGGAATTCAAATAAAATTAAAACATTTAATTGCCTCATTCTGCTGCACCATATACTTTATAATGACAAGCCACTATCAGAGATTTCTCTTCATACAGAAAAGTTTATTGTGTATAACAAAACTCACCATTTAAATTGTGAAATATCAGCCTCTCAAGACCATTGTTTCAGAAGAGGTTGAATATGGTCATCTAACTTTTTCAAGTTATCAAATGTTGCAGTATTTCACAAGATTTTTTTACATAGTTCCAGCTGTATCAAACCAGTTAGTCTCACTACAAAAATTTAAAAAAAAAAAAAAAAAAAAAAAAGTGTAAAAGTATTCCTAAGGTCAAATATTTGGTACTTAATGGTCTGTAAGTTCCTTTATCCCCATTGCATAAAAGAACATATGGTTTAGTTCAAAGTCTGACTGAAGTTTAATTGTATTGATGTTTTTTTGTCTTTTAATCAAGTGAACAAAGTTGGTCCATCTTCTGAGGCTAAAGAGAATTTACTGAAAGAGTAGAGGGCAACTAGATATTTTACAGACCTCACCTACATAAAATAAGTATTGAGTTTCTATTTGGCAACACAATTAAGGCCTCCAGGAAAATTTATAATATTAACTAGAGCTCTTATCGTTAGCAAGCTAATCTTCACAGAATTAATTATCTGCCTGTTACATTCTACATTTGCACATTGCTTATTGGTAAAGATGAGGAAGTTAATTTGTGAGCAAGGAAAGGAAGGAACTATTTTTTCAGAATGAAAGTGTATGGAATAAAACTTTTTTATCTGAAAAACAGTTCCCAATGTCTCATTCCAGAAAAGAAAATGACAAAAAAAAAAAAAAAAAAAAAAGTAGAAGATTAAAGATTATTTGTTTGTTGAAAAGTTTACACATACTAGCTACTGACCTTGTCTGTTAGATGTTAGCCTATATCTGGAGGTCAGTAAGGGAGCAAAACTAATCATCTTGTTAGTGAACATTCTCCTGGTTTGCATTAGTTAAATGCACTCTTAATGAATATCCATCTCTTTTTCAGAAAAAAAAAAAACTAAGATTCAAGTTATATAAGCAGATGGGTATAAAATTAAGATGAAATCAGACACCAGTACAACGTTCAGAATTTGTTTTGGATTCAAATGGTCTTTAGTATGCGCAAATCATTAAAGTGCCAATCTATGCCTGAGGTGTATAAGGCTTGCTTCAATATTTTATAGGAGAGATTTTGATCTATGATTTATCAGTCAACAGACAGCACTAAGGGCAGATTTTTTTTTTTTTTTTTTTTTTTTTTTTGGAATCAATTACCCTCCTGGTAGATAGTTTTTTCTACCTCCATTTCTGCCATTGAAAAAGAAAGTTTGGTACACGCCTGTCAAGTTGAGTGACCAGCAATACAACTAATATAAAATGCAGGTTTTCTTCTGAACTGAATAAAATATTTGTACAGCACAAATGATTGGACATAACACTTCTTTTGGTTTTCAGGTGCTGTTCAATCCTGTCACATTTCTGACTTACCCTATTTTCCTCCTGTGTCATTTAATGCTGCTTCTTCACCCTTCTTTTTTGAAACTTACAAATTACATAGGCAAATACTTGACAAGCCCAACAGTTTTCCATTCCTGGTATTTTCATCTGCAAATGTATAACTAGTCACTGCTGTCAGTATATACTTTGCGTTCTGCAGCAATTTCTAACTGAAAATCATTAGATGAACTGAGCACTGCTACCATTGCTACCTGTTTGAGAAAGTAATTAATCTAAAAAAGCAATATCATGGTTTCAGATTTTATAGCAAAACTCATTTATTTCTGAACTATTCAACAAAAAACACTATTGAGCATATAAAGTTGTTGCCTCTTATCTAAACACCAGGTGTTCTCAGACAGCAGCATATTGCTTTCAGGTTTTACTAGAAGCTGTGGCTGTAAGTACAAAGTTTTACCTTATTATATGAAACAAAAAAATTTAGTCTACTTATAGAATTGTGATACTTAATATTTTGATATTCAGATGGATTTCTCCTTCTTCTCATATGTAGATGTCAAAGGCTTCTGAGAAGTTTCTGGTATTGAACTGAAACACCTAAACATCCTGTATTCTAACAAGAAGTAACAATTTAGAGTATTTTCCCAGAGCTCTTTTGCAAGAGTCTGTTGAGTAGAAGTATCATCCTGTCATCTTGTTTTCAAATAGCTTAGAAGAAATGGAAGAGAAAATAAAGGACAAACTACCTGATCAGCCCATAGAAGAGCCCATAAGGGATCACAAGCATACTCTCACTGTGGTTCTCAAGCTTATGTGAACTCGTGATAGTATCCCAGCCTTCCAGGTCGTTCTCAGAAAAGGTGGAAAGAGGCTATGCCCTTCTAGAGATTACTGTCTCTAAAATTCAGCATCTAGTTTCAACCAGAAAATAATCTTGTAAAATCATTAAAAATTTTGCTGCACATGGAGAGCAGCAATTTTGGAAAGTTCTCCTTGTGAGACTTCGCAGTGATACTGATTT
>PPHD01014474.1:0-16670 GCA_002909625.1 Bambusicola thoracicus
TTCCCATAAATTCTATTCTGCTGTACATCTCCAATAGTCATCAGGCTTCGTTTCAAGCAAACCTGAAAAGATTCTAGCTTAGATATCCCAAGTGAAATCTCATAATAGATATGTCCTTTGGATACATTTCAGAATCACGTTGGTGTTCTTCCTAGAATTTCACATGGAAACTCAAAATCAGCCTACAGATCATGTAATAAATTTTGCCTTGGTTTGAAGGAAACACATTTACTATGAGTTTTTAATACTGTAAACTCACACTGAGTACAATGACTTATTGTTTAATTTTTGCTGGCCACTTATTTTGCCCACAGTGATACTTCTATGTGTTACTGGCTCCCAATTTTATATCATTAAGAAATTTCACTTGTACAGCCCTTGGTTTTATGAAATGCTACAGGGTAATATTAACTATTGATTCTAACACTTATTGTTGAAAAACATCACCAGTAACTTCAGTCTAGACTAGTGTTTGCTTTCCAAACTAGCCCTTTCAGTTTATTCTCTAAGGAATTGCTTCCTACATTTAGAATTTCTCTTCCAGTCTTCTTTTCCAATGTAACGATATGATGCACAGAATGTAATTACATGCATACAGAGAAAGGCTGTGGACCTCTGTTTCTAAAGTGTTAGACAAATGACCCTGTGCTTCTTCACATGATTGATGGCAGACTGCTACATAATCTGCCACTATAGGAATCCCATTAATGAATCCAATCCTGAACTGAATGTGTTGCTAATGGTAAGCTAAAGGAGATGGAGTGCCTTACTTTTGGGATATAAATAGTTTTTAGCAAGGTGAGCCTGGAAACCCCAAGGATTGGTCAGGGATCTTAACCAAAAGAAGCATCAAATGGGAGAGACAGACCATGGAAGAAAGAAGTCAGTAACATAGCATTGGGAAAGTGAATTCAAGCCATAATGTGGTTACAGAAGGCTTCTTAAGTTCTTCAGAGAAATGAACTGTTTCATAAAGCGGAGAAATGCTGGTTTATCTAGTAAATAAAAAACTGTGAGCCAATCTGATTGCTGTCTATAAACCACAGGAGGATTATGAATCAGGCCTGGGAAAAGTATCCTAGTAACAAACAAAAGAGGGTGGAACAATAAAAAGTGGGTATAGACAAAAGCTAGACAGCAGGCAGAGGAGAATTCTTAACCTATGGCATAAGGTTCTAGAAAAACATTCCAGCAAGGTATGAAAATGGGATGAGGTTTTGAGTTCAGTCAGCTAATGGCAAAGACTGGAGCATCAGCAGAGGGATAAACAGAATGAACTGTGATGTCCATGTAAGTCTTGTGTTCCTAAATGACACAAAGAATTGAACTGTCATTAAATAGGAAAATTAAATTTCTACTGTCTCACTCATGTCAGTAGTGTTGTTATTGAAAGATATGGGGAAGCTTTGAACTCAGGGAGAGACGAAATACATCTAAAGTGGGAAAGATCTGTTACAAGAAATATCATAAGCAATAAACATTGAAGTCCGAGAAGAGATGCTTATAATCTCTGCAGCTGATCCCTAGAATAATAAGGTTGCAAATATAGTTCATTATGATTCTCCACAGCACTAAATTGGCTCTGTATTTACCTTATCCATCAATGTTATTGAACTGAATATATGACCCAGAAAGTGACTTGTTTGTTCCTGATTTGAGCTGGGTGTATTGTAGTAATTAACTAGGTAAGGACTCCCTGGGCTGAATAATTTGCTAGAAGTTGCCTTTACAACCACCTAGATTTAACTGTAAAACTGAAGCCGTGGGAGACTAGGTACCACCATTTTGGAATCAGATGCCCAGCACTAGGAGAAAGCCCTCAAGGCTAATGCTTCAAGATAAGGCTGAAGAAACATGTTTTTAATCTATGTTTAATTGGCAATTAGGCAAGACCTAGTACAAGATACAGCCACACATATAGAGCATTTGTACCAATCCACAGCATGACAGTTCCTCATTCTGGATCTCATAAATGAAGGAAGAAAATATAGAACCTATGGAGATGCAAACAAATCTAAAGTACTTCCAGCTAATAACCTACTGACTGAATGCCTGCCGCTTAACCAAGGAACTGTGTTTCTGGCTGCTCTGAGAAACATCTTTCTCTTTAGCTGCTGAAAGCATAACAAAGACAGGCTTGGGAGCACCTGGGACTCCTTCTTCTGCCATTCACTTCCATTAAGTGGCTTTACTGAGCCTGTCCAAGCAGATCAGCTAATTACACCTAATGCTCCAGTGCCCACAAGTTTGCCCCTCTGAGGGGAAGCATTCCCTGCTGCTGACACTTGAAAGAAAGTTTACAATGCTGGTGATGCCTGAGCAAGTTCAGTGCTTTCCTAAGAAGGTGCAACCTGCACTTTGAAGTGTTTCAGAAACTTACAAGGGCTGCACAGTATCAGGCTTCTTCATTCCCTCATTAAAGTGCCCTTTGGTCATGGCCAAGTATCAAAAAACTTGCTATTTAGCTGCCTTTTCCCATTAGGATCTATACAAAATTCAGCATGTTTACCCAAAGCAGCCTTGGGTTCCAGTTTTAGACAACAACTTAAAAATGCTTCATCTCATCTACCTCAAATTCTCTCCAGAGGAGTTACCTCTTTAAGCATGAGCCAAGTTGAGACGTTTAAGTAGAAGTGAGTTTTTCTGATAAAGATACATTAGTGAAGTAGTAGAGTTTGCATGACAGGTAAAATATTCTCTACTGTTCAGAAGAAAAAACACCTCTGTTTACATTCCATGTTTCCATTTTGGCAGCTGCTGTGGCCAGTGAAAGTTTTTACACTGACAACAAGGTGAAAATGTTTGATCATTTATTATGGCATTAGCTGAATAACAGATCCCTTTCGAGGCGGTCATATGCTCTTCTCACTTAGTCTGGGCTTTTTCCTGCTGAGGAAAACCCTCACCAAGCATGGTGCTATTACTTTATTTTATCTGGAGATAAAAGACCTACCTGCTCTGCAAATATCTTGGCTTTAAATGACATAGCATTAAAGGAAAAGTGACTATTTCTTGTTAAAACAACATAAGTTAAAAGTCTAATTTAATGTTGCATTGCATGGTACATTGAGAGCGGTTTTACTTACAATCTCCTTTTAGCAATGGCACAGATGTGTGCCTACCTGTTAATTTTTGTAAGCACTTCATAACTACTACAATTTTGAATTTATCACCTGCATTAGAGACAGGAGGAAAAAACTAAGACATAAATAAAAATAACATTTTGTATATGGAGCTATAGCAGTGAGGGTCCTCATTAAGGGCTAATAGGTTTGTTTATTCAGGGGATCTACATTTTTAAACTAATAGAAACAGCTGTAGTCATAGATGTCAAAATGATAACGCATAGAATTTTCACTTGAACTACCCACAGGAATTTTAATTTGCAATAGTTTAACTGAACTGGTAAGCCATTAGAAAAGGGAAATACTGAACAGTTTTCTATAGGATTTCTTTTGCACTGCAGAAAGGAAGGCATGACATTTGAACTAACTTTTAAGTAGATGTTGTGTATTTGGGAAGTAGTCAACATGGTTTAAAAGATTCCAAGTATCAACTATTTCTGGAAACTGATACAGAACGCTAACTCAAACTACGCTGAACATTGAGAAACGGAGAGAAATAATGGTTCTCAGAAATAGGTGTATGTACAGAAAACAATGTGAGATAGAAGATTCCAAGAAAATGACTACATTAATGTGTCATTATGGGAGAGAGAGAGAGAGAAAAAAAAAGTTTTTGAAACCAGCATGAGTGAATAAGCTGTATTAATTTTAAGTTTAAAAACTTCATAGGAACAGAACCACGTAGATATTAATTTCACGAAGAAATGAAAGGAGATTATGAAGAATAATGAAGAAGCAAAAAAGAAGAAAAGGTACATTTTATGCTCGTACTTTTGTCCAAGATGAGAATTGGGAACCACTACTGCAAGAAAAGGTATTCTATCTGCAGCTTCAAATATTCTGTTGGATGAACAGAGATCAGCGTCATCACTACTGCTATTGCTCCTAAAAGTTTGCCTCAACATAGCTCCAAAATAATCCCCACTCTAAACCAGCTAAAATTCTTATGGACATTCATAACTGTAACAAAATTATTTCCCTTTTTTTTCTGGGGGTGTTGAGATCAAATACATACTATGCCATGTAGCTCATGTAGGTAAAGTAGGATGAGATGTTTACCAAGTCAGCCTACAGACAGAAGCTCTCTCCTCCCAGAGTTCACCATCCTAGGAAGAAATTTTAACAACAGCCCCTTTCTTTCTTACATTCCCCACAGAATCCCTCATAGATCTGAGATCTGCTGGGCATGAGGCAGACAAACTTTGAAAATACATTTTCTTCCTGTGGACTCTGAATGAAACAGATTAACACCAAGAGGGACAGGACATCAGAATAGCGTTGTTCCATCAAGTTGACAAGCTCAGGGTGCGGTAGCAGTATAGCACTACACATTTCTATGAAAATGGAGAAGTCCAGAAGTTTGCATCTCTATTCATATTAGCAGACCAAATTCAAGCAACAAAATTGGTCAGGTGGATAAGATTTTTCTTACCTTCTTCTTCTAAGTGGTGATCAGTGCCATCTCTTAGATCTTCATCCACCCATGGGCGAGATATGGGCTTGCTTCTAGTGTCACGTTTTTCCTTCTCTCTATTAGTCTTCTTCAGTATTACCCCAATCAAAACACACATAATTGCTATGAAGACTGGGGTTAAGGAGGAAAAGAACGTCATGACTACAGAAATGTGGATACTTCCTTCCAAGTTCAAGTTTCTCTTCTGAAAAGGAAAAGATGAAACGGGAAGCACGGGATGGCAGCAAGCAGAAAGGGGTGGAACCAAGGTTCACTCCTTGATCCTATCTCACTTCTGCTTTTCAGTCACTGCCCCCACACACTCCTCTGTGATGTTCTGTGGTTAAGCAGACCCAGATTTAGCTATTTTGAAATAAAAAAGTAACAACACTGCTTACAAAGAACTAGCAGAGGCACTGACCATGTACAAACACATAAATGCTGACACGTGCAAAATAAATAAAAAGACCTTCCAAAATCCCAGCCTGAGGCAAAACACTCCTTCCCCTTATTTTTTCAGTTACAGTGATCCCAGTAATCTTGCTTGTAACAACAAGTATAAGAAAGAGCCAAGTAGGAACGTGACTTCTAGAAACTCATGACATCTCTTCAATGTTTAACTCAGAATACTTAGTAATATTACACGGTTCCCAGGAAATCAGAGTATCACCAAGTGAATACAGGCTTGCAGTGCCACCCTTGGTTGTGTAAACAGGTCAATATAACAGATAAGTGAAGTGGTAGCATTACTTCAGCATGAAGTATGAATTAGATTGTCCACAGAACCCTGTATCTGTTCTGGACGATCTGGGGGAAAAAAAGAAAAAAAGAAGAAGAATTCAGAGGGTAAAAGTAAGAATGAACTGAAGGCTGGAAATCTATGCTGTGGTGAGTTTTAAAACTGTGACTGAGTTATCTTATCAAAAGATTAAAAAGCAATAGGATCCTGGTCTAATCCAAGAATGGTCAATGTCTAACCCATTTTTAACTCAGTCAGCTGCTTGGGAACTGAAATAACATAGCAGCATGGAATTAGTGTCTTTATCTGGAACTGTTGGGCCATGCTGGATAATAAAAGGTCAGGTGGCAATGGAGAGCAGGGTGCAAGAACTGCCTGCACGCAGTTACCAGCACCTACCAGCTCTTTTAGCGCCAGATAAGCACCAGCTCTGCCACAGCTTATCTCATGCTGCACAGGGCCAGCCTCGAAGTCTCTGCATGTTAAACTGCATTTTGGATAAGCCCATGCAGGATAAGTGAGAGCAGTCTATAGAGACATGTCCCCATGCACAGCGCACAGCATGCCCTGCTGGGGTGTGCTGCAAGCCCTGCCTAGGGCAACCTCCCTCCCTAGCCCTCCAGATGAGTGCGTAATTCCAACAGAGATGAAATAAAGAGGGCATAGAAAAATTGTGTTTATGTTGCTAATCTAATCCAGTAAAACTGGTGACAGACAGGCATCTGCCACTGGTTATGAGGGCGACCTTCTTGAAAACCTAAGCCATTAGTCTTCTTTTCCAGTCTCCAGTCCAGATATGACCTGGGTCATATGGTTGGGTCATTGATGCTTGGTTTCCTGTAAAATGTTAATTAGTTAAAAAACTCATTTTTTACAGGAATAGCAGGGACAACTATAATCATGTAGGAAAAAAAGAGTTAAATTCATCCTTTATTTCCTTAATTTAGATATTTAATTTCATTTATCCTCCCTGCTGGCCATCCAATCAAGGAAGAAATACTTCACCTACTTCCAATTGGAAACATCTAAATTGTTTGTGTGAGTAGAAAGGGACCTACAGTTACATCAGACACTTTTTTGACAGCCCATTCTATGGCAGAGAAGGAAAGAGGAATGTAATCTGAATGGCAGTGACTATTTCTCCCACAGGGAACACATTCTTGTTAACCTTGAATATTCACAGACATATAAATTAGCATCGGGATGCTTTGCAGCCGAGAATCCATCCTGCAGAGAGACAGGTCCATTCAGAAAGAGAGAGAGAGAAGCAATAAGGAAGACTGAATTCTATTGTTTAAAATAACTACTTCTATTTGCCATGCTGGGAACCTTGCAATGTCTCACTCTTCTGGAATAACTTTCACTTTCTTAGAGGTGATGATATATTAATTTTTTTCTTGTAAAGCAGAGAAAGAAAGAAAACTAAACAAAATTCCATTTGGTATTAACTCAGACAAAGTCTGCATTTGGTGTTATATATTCAAGTCTCTTAACTTGAACATCAGCCCCACAGAAATCCCACAGTACCTTGTTTTATTAAAATCTGATTTAGTTTCAATAACTCCGTGCTGCAGACACTCAAAATATAAACGCGGTGATGCTCTGAGGAACTGCAGGAATGGCGGGTGGACACAGTCAATTTGTATATAGTAGATTTTAATCATTTTTTCTAAACACACTGCTGGATTTTCTTCAATCCAAGCTTTATGTGATTATTATCATGATAAGTTCAAGCAATTGTATTACCATTATTTCTTCTGTTCTATGGTAAGATCTAAAGCCTAGCAGCTGGATATTTTATTTTGTGATTTTCAAAATAGTCAGGAGAAATGCTGCAAATACTCCTACACCTACAAATTAAGCTTTTCTGACAAGCTTAGAAAGAAGACAGAAGAATTCAATGGCTAGTGTAAACACCAAAGAACCAAAACGTTATTGCATGAAATCCATAATAACATTCTTAAAAGATACAGACCTTCATACAAGAGCTTTTGGACCATACTCTCTTTGTTATATATTTGCTATTGAATTCTGTGCTTAGTTGTTGTTCTGGAGAAATAAATGTATTCAAGTATCAAATATGGCCCTTTATTTTTCTCAAAGGAAATGTGTAAAGAGCAGATGTCATTGATAGGCTGCAAGAATGCACATGCATGGTAGTGCACTGCATTAGCTCCATTCTAAGCTGTTGCAACTCCATTTCTGAGGATAGTGGGACTGACTGACTGCTATTTCACCATCCTGCTGTAACTGCACTGAGTGGGAGCAAAGGCACCTTTCAGCGCCCAGACTTATGCTCTGAGTTCCACAGCTCTTCCCCTTTGGATACATCCCCCCTATTTCTTTCCATCACTGCTGTGATTTCAGCGTATCCCTCTCATCCTGCTCTGGGGAGCCTTAGGGCATTATTATGGGGCTAGGAAAAGGCTGCTGCAGAATTCTCATGTGAATATAGGCCTTTCCGTCTAACACAGGCAAAAGATGTAAATGGTAAGAGAGCCTATAAATGCTCAAATTATCAGTGGATATGTTATCTGTGAGTGTGGGCTACATAAAGACACAGAGGTAGAAGAGACAGAGATGGTGAATTGCCAGGCAGAAACAAAACCCACACTCTTTCCACGCTGTCTTATCTGCATTTTTCTAACAGTTCGCTTTTTTTGATAACTTTAACTTGTGAAGATACATGGAAGGAGAGAGCTTTTTGTGAAGTCCTCAGCCTTTTTGCTTTAGCTCATCTTATTTGCCTATGGAAAAACACAGGCTATAGCAGTGGATGACCAACAGAAAAAGAATGTTAACGTGGAATATACAGGAGAGCGGAGTAGGATGGAGATGGTAAATACAATAAATGCAGCACAAGTCTCTGAGATAAAACACCATTTTGTGTGCTATCTAGAGTTACCGTGGCATGCCTGTCTTGCTGAATATAATTAGTCGCACACATAGAAGAAAAGCGTGCACTATTTCTAGTACTGTACAGTGCATATGCTTTTGTTGGGACCATCAAATGATACAACAAAATGTGGCAGTGAGTGTCCGCATGGACAATCTGCTGCAAACATAATTACAAGCAGGAAAACACGGCCACTGAGAACTGTCTTAGATGTGCAAAAATTTTTCTGTTGGCATCAGTCATAGAAGTGAGTTCCAGCATGAAGTTGAGGTTTACTGAGAAACAAACAAAAGAATCTTATTCAAATGCCACCCATGATCAACCACCAACTCAGTATATATCTGCAACAGGCAAAGCAAAAGCACACACAAATTACTTAATCCAATTTCCCAATCAACACATAGAGACAAACGTCTGGGATCAGCTGAAACTTATACATCATCATTGGCATTACTAAAAATATCATTAGCTTGATAAGCATCTTCATCCCTGTGATGAAGCGCATACCCTCCTGCCTCCATCAGCAACAAGCTCACAGCTCTTCTGAGCAAGGTGACCCTCAGTCTTCTGCTGTCCCTTTCCTCTTGTGCCCTCCCCAAACAAATGCCTCCTTCCCTTCCCTGAGTCAGCTGCGTGATCTCTTCATGACCCCCTAGAGATATCAGATATCATGCCCTGTAGCATTAGATTTGATTATCTTTTTCATTAACTTAGCTCAGATTGCCACAAATGTTATTACTGCTTATGAACTAGCCTTTTGAAATCTAACAGTACAGAAGCCAATGCAATTACATCCCATAGCAATGAAAGCACGAGACAGCAAAGCCATAGAGTAATTCTTTCAATTTGTACTCAGTATAGCGCCCTTCAGTTGCAGGGCAGAAGAAATAACTGAACAGTAGACAGTATGATTCATTAATGCATTTCTAAAAAAATAATCCATTAATGAGGATCCGCATTTCCAGATAGACCATTACTCATACCTAAGGGAACAATAGTGGTCCTAAAAATATTTGTGATTTCAGAAAATAACTTAAATTGTGTATGTCCAACATGTGGCCCACATGCAACCAGGCCCCTTACCCTTGATACCAGACCACAGGGAAAAGCAAGAATAATCAAAGGGCTATGCATATGGGTCATTCCATCTAGCACAGACAAAATACGTAAGCTATGAGTAGCCTTCTAGTAGATGGGAGTGCACATCCTAGTGGAGGCTGCTACAGCCTCTTCAGAGCAGGAATGTTTAAGGACAAGGAATGGGATGTCAGTGCCCTCCTCCCTATAGCTTGTAAGTTGAGAACAACCGATTCCAACTAAAAGATCCAATCAAATGAAACCTCTGTATATTGGGCAGAGTCAAAGTGCAGAGACATAAGTTAAAAAGGCAGATGCTGGGTGCGGAAAAGAAGCATGTATATAGATACAGATAAGCATATATATAGGTCTGAACCATTTCTGTTGTCAGAATCATGTAATTATAACAATGCCAAAGGTTTAAGGTAGCAGCTTACCGAAGATTCAAACAGCTCCCCATGCTGACTCCCCTGCAGCTACAGCTCTCCAGCCTTCATCCCCTGACATGGAGATCCATGCTGACACTTTTGCATATGTACATGCTCTGCCTGTGCTTCTGATTGCAGCACAGGCATCATCCCAGACCTCCTCTCATCATCACTTCATAGTGCAGAAGAATGAGTGTTTACAGTGAATTCATAGCAGTGCCCTACATGAGCAGACTTTTCAAATGGTGATGTGCAATCCAGTAACTGTTAGTGGTAGAAAATTGTTAACTGGATATCCTTTGTAGCTGACGTAAGAAATACTGCTATTGTCATTTTGATGTAAAGAAGAAATACAGGAAAAAAAAATATAATAAAAAGGGGGAAAATAGAAAAAAAATAGGTGGATTTTTTATTTCAATTTGTTTGTAAGCATTCTTCGGAGTGCCTACAGAGAGGGAAATTGTCTTTCATTCCATATTATTATGATGGAACAGCCAAATGGCAGCATGCAGCATTTAAAATCAGCATTTCAAAGCCCTAGCTATTCTTGGAATAGCTATTTCTATTACTTTGCTTCTTATTTGCACCAAATCAAAACACAGCAAGCCTGTTTGAAGAGTTCCTTAGCTGATTACATCTGAGCCTCTAAAAACTTCATCTAGGAAAGCACTTTCTAGCTATGAAAGAGAAGGAAGCCTTCAATTCCTATGTGATTATAAACAGCAAGGTTCAAAGGGGTTTTTTTGTTGTTGGTGGTGGTGGATATTTTTCTTCTTAAATGCTTTGAATGATAGTTTCATCTTCTTTAGCCTCCTCCTAGCCTCCTGAGGCAATCTATCACAAGGCTGAAGTGCTGTCCTCACCACAGAGGGCATTTGCAAACACTTCTCTGTGAGTTGGTCTGCCCATCCCCCTCCAACTTCTCTCACCTTTCAGCTTGCAGTTCCACCTGAACTGTGGACTGACCACCCTAGAACTGCCTCCAAACAAAACCCTTCCTACCATATGATCAGTAGCACCAATGGCCCAACGTTAACTGTGACTGGTTCAGCTGCATCAGGCATGATGCCGTTCCAATATTTCCCTCTGCTTTGCTCCAGCATTTGTTGTTCACAGAGCAAAGGTAGGAAGTGAATGTGGCCAGGCTCCTACACACACAGTCTAGATCAGAATGGATCCTGACCAGTAAACCTCAGGCAATCAGGCAACATGGGTGACATATTTAGTGTGTTGGATGGTATGGAGTACCTTGGTGTCTAGGGAAAGTGGGATAGCTGGGTGATTAGGTCAACATGCTCAACAGGGGCTCTGACAGGACCAGCATGCTGAGGGACCCAGTATACCAACTTCTTCACCACCCTGAGTCAGCCTAATCAAAATAATTCCCAAGCATATAGACAACTTAAAGCACTGCTGAAAATAACCTGCCAAAGGGATTTTTCCCCCTTTGCCCTAGGGCCAGGAAAAAATATCTAGGAATATCCAGGAAAAAAATGATCTAAGGCTTCTTGTCCTCTACTGCTATTTTTGCCCAGTGCATGAATATTTGTTTCATAACCTGTGACAGCAGCTAACCAGCAAATCACTCCTCTTGGGCTGCAGTGCCACCACATGACAGGTTGCCAAGGGGTAACTAATGTTTACCCTTTTCCCTCCTGGGGAAAGAATGTGCTGTTTTCTCTGCCTAGTCTGCAGAAAGGTAGTGTATCTCACACTAACACTTAGTCCAAAACCCCATAATTGTTCAAACCATTCACCCAAAGTATATGCTTTGTTGCTCTCTGAAACGGGATGATAGTGGACTGTTTGAAAAATACAACCCTGTGGTACAAGTAAACATTTTGAAGTTTGCTGTTACACTAACCAGTGATTTGGGCCTAGAAATGGCCTCAGCTGATTTTTTTTCCTTGGGATCTTTGGTATCTAAAGTCTTTGAAGAGTTCAGCCTCTAATTAAATAGGCAAAATCCTCTCCACTTCCCACTGTGTTGCTCTTTCCTTTGCTGTCTCAGTAAAACAACATAAAAGCTCAAGCCATGACAGCCTTTTGAAAAGAATCACACAATCATCCAGATTGGAGAAGACCTTCCAGGTCATCAAGTCCAGCCATCAACCTGATGTATGAAGTACCATCACTGAACCAAGTCCCTCAGTGCTGTGTCTGCCTGTCTATTACTTACATACCTCCAGGTATAAGAGCTACTTTCTGAATGAAAGTTGGAAAAACCTCCCATTAGTTGAAAAATTGGAATGTGACTCTTGGCATTAGAAGAGAAGTTCAAAAAAGGAAATTATGACTATTTTGAAAGATCTGGAGAACACCATGTTCAAAACCTTGCCCCACCACAGATGCATTTTGGCTGTAACCACTGGTACGAATGGAGACTCAAACTCCATAGAAGTTATTTTACTTTAAAATTTATCAATGGATATTTCTAAAAAAATGACATGGCCTATTATTGTGTAAACTCAGAGATCCAGGCATTCTGCCAGCACAATTACCCTCACCTTGCCACGTTGCTGTGGCCTCTGTTGCTACTGACACAGTGACAGGCCGAGCTGCTGAGTCTGTGACACTACCAGATTGTTTTGCAACAGCAACAGGGCTCCTGTTTATTCTACAGTAGGTTGAGTTTGGGACAGCTTTGCATTTATTGCTGATGCTCTTTCATAGGTCACCAGGGTGCTGCCCTAAAACCAAGCATCTTTCCACTAGAGATCAATCATATCTTACCTTGCAATCCATGCACTGCAGTCCATTACAGTTAATCAATGCCAGAAACTTCTCTGCATCCAAAAAGATAAGTAAGCTCATTTTTCAATATTGACCATGGCCATTTGCTTCTCAGCGTAATTTCACTCCAAAATTAAAAAAGAATTAGGAACTATATACTGCTTTTCCTGTGCTACGAACTCCCCCTGTTCCTGCTAACCACAAGGCGGTCTGTCAGCACACAGCACACTGCTATCAGGGACACATAGTGAGGATTTTGCTTCAGCAGTTTGCCAGAGGATTTTTGTAGCTTAAGAGACCAATTACTCATTTTAGCCAGGTTCCTCTCAGAAAATGAAAAAGTAGCTGAGTTTTATCTGTGAAGCCAGGCAGGGCCCTGTCCTAGCCCTGCTGTTAATTGAGGTGACCCCCAAGTAGCTTTACCTAACACTGAGCACCAGCTGCCTTTGGGGTTGTGCTGACAGCAAAAACAGAGCATGTATGTGACCAGCACTTGGTTATTTTCCCTTCCTCAACCCATTCCTCATCACAGAAGGCTCTGAGGGATGTCGATGTGCAGCCAACAACCTGTGAAAGCATATTTCCCCAGCGGTTCCTTCTGAGAAGCAGGGAAGTGTCAGATGAGGACAGAGCCAGCATTATGCTGCTGCTGTGACTTAATCTCAACAAGAGCTCTGCTGTTAACCATTTAACAGTCTAGACATACTATACAGCACTGTCCCTTCCAGTTTTCACCCTGCATTGTTCCTAGTAGAGATGGTACAGGGATTTAATTGCCCAGGAAAGCTGTGTGAGAAAGCTCTGAACAGATGCCACAGGGACAGATTCAAGCACCGGTCCAGCTGTCCCATCATCCTGTCAACAGTGCAAAATGCTCTTCTCCTTAAAACCAGGTCCTCTCACATTAGTGGTTCCCGCAGACAGCTAGGTTCTGTGAAAATACATTGGTATTCCCTTCGGAAAGTAAAGACTTGAATTACCTTGACCCTTTTACACTGATGGCCTTCCTCTGCCAGTAGTCAGACAAAGGTGACATCACAGGGCTCTTTTGCATGCTGGTAGAGGGCCTTGGAGCAGGACAGCACCAGTGACATGCCTTTCCTGCTGCCGGTTGCCTATCATCCACCCCATAACTTGATAGGGTAAGTGAGCAGTGATGCTCAGGGTAAGATGATCCATTTGCGGTAAATTCTATTGTCACCGTTAATTTGGAGACTCCTATTGGTTTTGGTGGGGATTATTTTAACTTTATTCCAACATTCCACCAACAAACATGATAAGAAGTGTGTCATGCTCACCTTATTCCAAACCCTCACTTTAAGGCTGTATTTGTTGGCGTATTTCCACAGCATTATTGCTTGATGCATGACACTACCTCCAGCTGCAGCAAGGTTAAAGATAGTAAGAATCTTGGCCTTGTGTTTCATTGCTCCTGTCAGTTCCAGTTAGCTACACTATGTCATTATGGTTTTATATAATATGGAAAAACACATTTTTATTCTTCCTTTTAACGAAATCTATCCTTTTTCTCCAGGCAGCAGACAGTAAAATTAATGTATATTCTCATAATATTTTATGATCTTAAACATCAAATATTCTCTGCCTGCTGAATCAGTCAGGATTCATTGACTCCTATTAGCAGTTTACAGGGCACTACCTCCTCCAAGCAGACACTCATATTAAGCCTTTGAGTCTGTGAAATCATGCTTGAAAGCTGGGAAGTCATTTATGCTACATGCAAGGTCTGGTTTGCAAGAAGAAACAAGAGCACATTTATTTTCTCCAAGGCACTGAAGTGAAATAACAGTCAAAGTCTCAGTGACATAACTATAAAATAGGATGCCCTAGCTTCATCATTATGTATGATCCCTTTTATCATTCAGTGCATTTCAGGTGGATAGAAAGACAATCTCTTTGATCATATGTCTCTTACACAAGACATGAGGTAATTCAGGGTCAGTAAATTTTCAGATACTATTTTTTAGGAAATATAGTTCCATAATTCAAGTGGAATAATCCATATTGGCAATTTAGGAATCTTGTACATGATAATTTACTGCTATGTGCACAGTACATAGAGTTTAAGAAGCTAATTAATTTATCTCACTTGCGAGAGCAGCGTCAGTTGACCGCAGTTGTAGTCAGCAGCATGAAGCAAATAAGGTTTGTGCCTTTGCACATACTGTGCATCTCACAAAGCATATCAGAAATCGTTGCTCTCTTACAGGGTTAAGAGCCTCTGCTCCTTTTTAAATGTGGAACAGTAAAAACATTGCTTACTCTCACACTAACAAGTATGTTTCAGTAATTGTAAAGTCATTTTAAATTTTAATTCAAAGTAATTGGATTTGCAGGAAATGACAGACAATTACTAATGCAAATGGCTCTACTAGATGTGGCTGGACGATCCTCACAGCAGGTGAGAGCACACTGTTCCTCAGATGGTTGTGATTTCTTTCATAATAGTGAGTAAAACAGTTCAAATCACTTCCCACTGAAGGTAACTTCCACTTGGAAGCTGAAATTAGAGGCATAGTTCAACATAAGGGATAACTGTAATCCAGAATTTTCTAACTACTGCTTATATATGCCTCTGTGCTAGCTCAGACCTGCTGGCCTGCATTTCACAAGGCCTGTCTCTTCCCACCATCCTGACCTCACTTCCAGACCTCAGAAAACTTCCTCCTGGTCATCAACATACCTGAATGCAAGGATTTGCAGTACTAAGAGGGCTCCAAAAGTTCATGTATAGATGGTCCAGACAAAGTTGACCTCTGTAAAGGGCACCATTTTGACAGCGGGAAGAATCTTTCTCTCACTGCAGTTCTGCAAGATGAAAAACAAACCCATGGATAAGTAAAATGCGACTGATGTAAAGTGCCTTGATTTACAAAATTATCTGCTAAAGGGGTAGAAGAAACTAAGCATCCCAGGAAGGTCATGGTGCAGCTAGGAAATTGCAACATTTACTCAATGGAAAGGAAGCAACAGTTCAAGAGACTTCCTCACAGAAGTTCCCAGGGACCAAAACGAGCCATGAAGTCTCTAAGTTCAGAAGGGAGAAGGCTGAGAGAACACCACAAGAGTCACACACAGTTGTCTTGCTCAGCTTTTTCCCTACGTCTTCATCTATAGGCACTCTTACAAACAACACTCAGGGCTAGATGAACTGCGGGTCAAGATCTGCAACAACAGTGTTATCTTCTGAAAGCACCAACATCTCTCCCAAAGTAATCCATAAAGATGCTGAAAGCTTAACTCACATCTGAGGTTTCTGTTAGATGTGCTATTTTATCTAGCTCCTTCCCCAAGTATTTTATAATTCTCTTTGAATTGCCCATTTTTCAAAAGTCTATAGCTCTTCTCAGAGCAGAGAGAAGCTCAGATGCACCTTTCAGGTTTGGAAGAGCACAGCCACAGCTCCAATGGCACATAGCTCCTGGGTTTCTCTCTTGATGACTGCAAGGCTAAGCATCAGAAGTAAGGCTTCATGCACAGCTCAGCATAGACAGGAAGAAAAGCAACAGCCACCTTACAACTGGGAAATCCTAGCAGTGCAACATGCAGTCTCAAGGATGCAAAATGCTCTGAGAAAAGACTGTGGCATATACAGGGACAAGGAAGATTACTAACGTGTCCAGGAGATGACTGGTGAGCCCCATTCCAGCCATTCTCCTTGGCTGAAGGTTGAAGAGAAAAAAGAAGCAAGTGTCACTGTTGAAAAGTGACACTGTTTTACACAAGAAGGGTTTTGATATCTGTGGGGGGAAAAAAGAAAAAAGAATATGAAGTGGCAAGAAGAGTCCAGTCGTAATACAGTACTGAGCAAGGCCTGCTTGTACTTAATGATTTTTCCTCTGTGTTGCTGCCTGAATCCTCCAGGAAATCAGTACGCCAGCCAGGGGAGACAGTGTACTGCAGCAAGAAAAGACAAAAAGGAAAGAAGTCTGTTTTTTTTCTATCTGCGCATTTTCAGTGCAAAAGCAGAGAAACCACAGAGGTTATCCCTTAAAGCAGAGCTCACTTGGTGTTTCTGTTTCCCTTCTCATGACCTTCATGGGGAAGACAAAAAAAAAAAAAAAAAAAAAAAAATCCACATATCACCAGGCAGAGCTTCTGTGAGAGCAGCTGTAATTGGAAGAGATCTAGTTTCTGCTGAGCAGCAGCATCCTATCTTCTTCCTCCAGAAGGTTTAAAAAAAAAAAAAAAAAAAAAAAAA
>PPHD01014475.1:0-16670 GCA_002909625.1 Bambusicola thoracicus
GTCATCCTGCCCCTGTACTCGGCATTGGTGAGGCCTCACCTTGAGTACTGTGTTCAGTTTTGGGCACCTCAGTACAGAAAGGACATGGAGGTGCTGGAGCAGGTCCAAAGAAGGGCAACGAGGCTTGTGAAGGGCTTGGAGAATATTTCCTATGAAGAGAGACTGACGGATCTGGGACTGTTTAGTCTGAGGAAGAGGAGGCTGAGGGCAGACCTTATTGCTCTCTTCCAATATCTGAAAGACTCTTACAGAAAGAGAGGGGTTGGTCTCTTCTCACTTGTGATAGGTGACAGGATGAGGGGAAATGGCCTCAAGTTGTGCCAGGGTAAGTTTAGGTTGGATATCAGGAAAAACTTCTTTACAGAAAGGGCTGTTAAGCACTGGAATAGGCTGTCCAGGGAGTCACCATCCCTGGATGTGTTTAAAAACCGTTTAGATATGGTGCTCAGGGACATGGTTTAGCAGAGAGTTAGGATAGTATGGTCAGGTTGTGGTTGGACTCGATGATCTTTGAGGTCTTTTCCAGTCTGAGCAATTCTATGATTCTATTATTCTGTGATCTCCCACTTTTCCAGCTTCCCTCCTGTTTAAGTTTATTGGATTTTCTCTTGTTCACTGAACACTGCTTCTGATATTAAAAATGCTTGCAGCTGTTCTTTTCATGTTTGCATTTCGATTCTTCATTGGTCTTCTGCAGTTTCTTCTGTACTGCTAGTATGTAGGTCATCATCACTTGCTCCAGCCAATACTAGTGAGTGTTCTGTGCCTAAGTGCAAGTTGTGATGATGAGCTGGTTGTTTCTTTTGCCAAAATTATTCTGCCTCTTATTAATTCTTCCTTTAACATTCTGTATATGCAATGTTCAGCAAAACTGTGATCTACAGTAATAAAAGCTTCAGCTGTTTGCCCTTGTTCTTGGCACTCCTAGCAAATTTGGCTTTTTCATGTATCATATTTTGCTTGTCTTTGACATCGACTTCAGAAGTCTCTTTTTGCTTTTTGTCACCTTTTCTTTTTTCCTTTCTTCATCGAAAGAGCAGGAAAGAAACAGCAGCAGTAAAAGCCAGGTAAAATACCAAGGCATTTATGAGATATTCTTGCACTTTTCTGATTGAACTCCTGAAATTTTCAGCTCCAGCAAGGTCTAAATCACCAAAATCAGTATTATTCAACAGGGTTATTTGCTGTTCATAATGCAGGTCATCATTAGGTATCATCTTGGCTGTTGTGATCAGCTACCCTGGCACCATTCACAAACCCAGTAACTTCTGTTCCTTGACAATGTCCTGAAAGAGGAGTGCTAGCAGAAGTACAAGTGGTGGCCTGTGGCAGACTCCTGTAATACTCTGGGCCAGATAGTCAAATGGCACTGACTATCACTTCTGTCGAGCAAATTGTGATGCCAGTGGGACATCCCTCCCAACAAATACAAGTGCTTTGTTCCTCAGGCTCCAGTCCTGAGCGCATCTAAGAGTTTTCTTTCTGCTTATTCTTCCTCCCTCCCCTCAAAGTAACCAAGGGAAAACAAGAGAACCATACAAATAACGAGAAGTCTTCTTTATAATCATGTGACCTAGAAATTCATAAATTACAAGTCTAGGTATATCTTAAGTGCAACTGGGAGGTTATAGAGGCACAAGGTCTCTAGGGGGATCATAGAATCATAGAATCATTTGAGTTGGAAGAGACAGCTGAAGGTCATCAACCAACTCCCATGAATGAACAGGGACATGCACAGCTTGATCAGGTTGCCCAGGGCCTGATCCAGCCTCACCTTGTAAGACTCTGGGGATGGGGTGTCAACCACATCTCTGGCAAACTGCTCCAGTGAACCCTCACTGTAAAATGCCTTTTCCTTATATCTAACCTAAATCTACCCTCTTCGAGCTTGAAGCCTTTTCCCCCTGTTCTGTCATTACAGATTCTGCTAAAGAGTCTGCCCCCTTCTTTCCTGTAGCTCCCCTTTAGATACTGAAAGGTCACTCTCAGGTCACCTCGCAGCCTTCTCTTCTCTGGGCTGAACAGCCGCAGCTCTTTCAGCCTGTCCTCGCAGGGAAGTGTTCCATCTCAGGCATCATTTTTGTGGCCCTCCTCTGGACGTGCTCCAACAGCTCTATGTCTCTCCTGTACGGAGGACTCCACAGGTGGACGCAGCACTCCTGGTACTGGGATCATCCAAATCAGAAATGGAGGGGAAGCCCTTGTTGAAGCAGTCAGTCTTACTACTCTTATATGATAAAACAAGCAGTGAACCAGACTTTCATGCAAGAGAACCATGTGTTTTGCTGGTATTGAACCCCATGTGTATGTCAAAAGAGCAGTAAGGAGAGCAACGTTTGGAAGGCAACACACCAAATTGTTAAAGATAACACATTCCTGAGACTGACTAGCCTCCTTGCTCTCTCTCCCTTTACCCTTTTTCATGAATCTTCCCTTTCTCAATTTCTCTAGTCCCTTTTTTTCTTTTCTTTTCCTGGTTCAAGAGTTTCCCTCACCTTCATTCTTTAGCAGAGCTCACTTCTGATAACACATAAACATGAGCGCCTTGGGAATAAGCTACAAACTGTAGACATTATTGAAACAGTCCCCTCCTACCCAGCAGGGTCCTGTCTTTTTTTCCTGATATGTATGGAGAGTTTATGACTCTGTACACACTCCACACCCTCTGCTTTTCCTACACTCCTGGCAGGAGGAAGGGGAAGAGAGCGTCTTTCAACCTCTATGTCTGAGTTACTTCCACCTAAGGATGCAGGGCCCATGGACAATATCAGGCCTCATGGCCCATGGCCAACACCAGGTCTCAGGACCTGTGGCCAACACAAGATCTCTAGAGGTACCAGGTCCTAATGGCACCACAAATCAAATCAGCTCACAAAATCACAAATCAGCCCACAAAAGAAAAGGAACTGCCTGCTAACAGATGAGTTTAAGAGAAAATATTTGCATTTCTTTCTCACATTGTGTTAGATCATCAGATAAACATTTTTCCCTCTGTTTTAAGAAACATTTATCATTAGTCTGAGAGCAGGGCCTAAATCATGCCTCATCAGGCTGCTGCTCTTCTGCAAAGTGATTGGAGTGATTTGATACTGCCAGTTTAGTTGCTCTGCAGATGCTTTTGCCAGTGATACCAATGAATCTCTCCAGGCTGGGCAGCTGGAGAGCACCGTGGTAAGGGGGATCTGCACCATTTCAGAACAGAGCTCAATAAACTGCATATGGTGACATTCAGCATGTCTGAATCTCAGGGAACAAAGCTATTTTAACTCCCGCCAACAGCTGCAGCATGATGCTCCCTTTCTCCAGCACTTGGACAGCCTGAATTGGGTGAATATGTTTATGGTCAGACTTTGGAATACAATTCTGCATTTTGCAAGGGCTCATCTTTCTAGCAGCCCTGAATACCAACAGTTTGGTGTAACCATTTTATATGCATACAGCGCGTTCAAAGCAGCAATACAAGAGTGACCCCAACATCACACCAATGGAGAACAAAAGAGCAAAACCTTCCACCTTCCTACAACGATTCTTTAGCATCAGATGGAACTCAACACTTCCCTTTCTTAGGAGAAGGGCAAGAAGCACAGGGATGACTTCAGAGATTTCAGGAGTGCTCTAGTGTGGAGCAATCCCTGAGATATGGCTTCCCCCAAAAAAGCCATGGGCTCTAGTGTCTATGAATAGAAAGCCTGAAGAAACACCATTCCAGACACTGTGTAGCAATGTCCTTCTGGACGTGGCTCTGGGCCTGCTCTGCTCTGGGTGTCCCTGCTGGAGCAGAGGTTGGGCCTGATGGACCCAGAGATCCCTGCCGGCTTTGCTGGCCCTTGATGATGCCATCCCTTTTTCACCAACCCCTTTTGCCTTCTCTCCATCTTTTCTCTCATAGAGGAACTGTTGATGGCAGCTGCAAAAGACGGTTACCTAAATGTGCACTGCACCGTGCAAGCTTTCCATGGCTTCACACTACAGCAGCATTTTTTACGACTGTAAGCATTGCTATTTTTAGCTGTATATTATCTGCTAAGCTATGATGAAACCAACGAAAGCTCCTAGTGCGTGTGTGTGTGTGTGAAGAAAACAGACCATTTCATCATTTCATCAGAACCATAGGAAAATAAAAGCAGTTTATGACTGTCATGTGTAAGAGCTGCTCATAATGTTCAGCCGTGTGACACCTTTCAGTCAAGCATCAGAGACCAAAAAATTAAGTCTTACAATGTAGCTAGAAGGAAGGAAATATTTTAAAGGGTGTTTTATGTGCTACTCGTACTGCTGGTGTTTTATAAATGTGACATCATAATAATTTTCATGATAAATAACGATTCTAACAACCATCAATAGCAGAAACAAGCTGTATCAAATCTAACATGAAAACAGGACTTGCCCACAGGATATGTAATTTCAAGACGTTAGCTTTGCCTGAAGAGGATTGTCTTGATCTTTTTTTCTGTCAAAATCCTCGGGTTCACTGCATTTTGCACAAGTCTGTGCTTGATGAAAGTAGGTATTACTCTCTGTCAGCCATTCCATCTTCACTTTCTATCCTCTTTTAATACTTCCTGTATGAAGCTGGTAGCGACTTCTGCATTCCTTGTAACAATCAGAAGCAACGATAAGTCACAGCCAGAGCATTGCATTCTGAGATTCACTGCCAGGGACAAGAGAACAGCTAAAATAGCATGAACCTCTATAAAACCGAAATGATGGGAATGTCCCTGTCCTTCACTCTCTTTTGTGTACAGTATAGCTGGTAGGCTATTGTCCACGTCTATTTAGCATAAACAATAGAGTAGGCTGTTTCTTCTGGCAGCATGAAATTCAAAGAGATAAGGCAGGAACTCTACACTTGAGTGCCTGACATTAAATAAACATGGCCTCTGGATAAATACTTGGTACTTCAGAAAATGAGGCCACCTACTTAAGTGCTAAGCGTGGATTTATGTGTCTCTTTCTATAAACAGACAGGCTTGAGCATTTTAACCCTAGTACATCAATCCTCAGAAAATTAAAGCAGACAGCGAAACTGTGCTTCCTTGTTACAAGAACAAGAGCACCGGAAAACTCTGACACAGATTTGCAGAGGGGCAAATGTTACCTGTAACCTCGGTTTGGCTTGGGACTGCCACTGGTGGAAATGAAAAATTCTGTTCTGTGGGGAAACTGACACTTTCCAAGCCCACCTCAAGCTTAAATTAGAAGGATGTGTGAAGATTTAAAATTTTGAGCTAAATATTTTCTAAAAATGTATCTTAGGATCAAGAAGAACAGCTTATTTTTATCAAATTAAAAATGAATTATTTCAATTTTGGCATTAGCATACTCATAAAATAAATTAGAATGATATTTTAAAGCTGGTAAGAAATGAGGACATTGTACTGAAAACAACATGATCTTCCCAAGCGTTCTCACTTTACTGAATAAGCAATTTCCAATGGAAAATTTCCATGAAAAATTCATTGGACCGGGACAGCAGGAAATCCACTACAGGTAGAAAACAGAAGCCCTCATGCCATCATGCCCAAAACCGTGCGCTCTCACACTTATATTTTCTGTGGTGCTGCATAGTGGATACACTCTGAACTGTAGTCATGATCCAGAAAGGTACTAATGAGGTCTTTCACCCTGCTCTTGTGGTTAAATGCAATTAGGATCAGTCTAGATATAGTAAGACATTCTTACTCCTGCTACTTAACACCAAGCACAAAGGTCACTTGTAGAATGAAGCTATAAATTAAAAGTAAGAGTAGTTGCGTAGCTCTAAAATTAATTATTGCAAAACTTCAGTGAAATATAACCCAAAGTGCATTTTAATTGGATTATAATGCTTTGTTTTTTAAGATGACAGCTGGAGTACCATCTGGCTCCATTTCTCACTGAACAATCTCTTCTGTATTGTAATACCTTCAGTCTGGTTACTAATACTGTCGGTTGTAAAAAACAGTAAAGTTTCAGCCTAGACAATTTCATCTGGCCTCCAAATAAAGCTGACTCAACTTTCAATATGTTGTTGCTCAGCATATTGAAAATTACGTGGCACTGAAAGGAGCAATGAATAGTTGGAGAAAAATTTATCATGGTCTGATATTTCTGTATAACCCTTAAAAACAGCTGGCTCAAATACATACAACATTAAAAATAGAAAGAAATTGCATTGAAATTCATTTTTTGTTTTCTTTAAAGTAAAGATCCAGATTCACTGCCTATGACACTTTTTCCCACAAGTAACTATTGTGCTCAGATAATTAGAAAGACAAAGTACCGTTTGCTGGAGCTCCACATTACCTTTTCTAGCAGTGTACCCACAGCATTGCACGTTAGCACCAAAAGCAATGCCCATGTCATAGCCGGGATAGTATGGTTTTCAACCCCTGCACTGTCGGAAAGCGGTGATTTTCAGGAACTGGCCAACCATGACATTTAGTGCATGGAAGGTTATTTCTCCTCTTTATCTAGTCTACATACAGTCAGCATGGTTTTTTTTCTACAGTTCCCTCAGGCACACTGAGATAAGGTCACATCCATGAAAAGCTAGTTCTATCTGGATTAATAAACTATAAGTAACAGGAGTGTTATTTGAGAGCTGTTGGGCTAGGATAGATAATACTGATGACGGACTAAAGAAACCAGGGCACTGAAGTGATCTGACCCAGTCAAGACATATATACATAAATGTTATTTCAAATACCACTTGCTAGCTGGGAACCATCCCAGCGTGAAACATAGAATCATGGAATCATAGAATTATAGAATCAGTATGGTTAGAAAAGACCCTAAGATCATATATTCCAGCTGTCCACCAACCACCAATATTGCCCACTAAATCACATCCCTCAGTGCTGTACTTCACTGTTTCTTGAACACCTCCAAGGACAGTGACTGCACCACCTCCCTGGGCAGCCTGTGCCACTGCCTCGCCACACTTTCTGAGAAGTTTTTCCTACATCCAACCTGAACCTCTCCTGGTGCGATTTAAGTCTGTTTCCTCTCATCCTAAAATCCAGATATTGTCTCTATACCTGTTACCAGCAACCATGATGGCATTAAAAAACAATGCCATCCTGATATTTAATAATTTATTATTGTACATGATGCCTTAGTTTGGGGTTAAGCTTATGTATTTACAGGCTTTCTATGTTTGAGAGTTTGTGATTTTGTCTTTTTGTTTGTTTTTTTTTAGAAATTTGACTACTTCCACTTAGGGAAAAAGACTTTTCATGAAGGAGCCAACAAGTCAAATCTCTGAGGAGAAAAGAGCTTTCACGTCCTTGTTACTGTCCAGAGTTCAGTGATTGAGCACTGCTATGAAAGAACAATCATTGCCCAGGAGACCGCTGTTTCCAATCAGTGCCCAGATTTGGTTCCCAGAGAGAAAACATTCATGATGATCTGTTTGCAGAGCAGCCTCAGACCCAGACACACGTTCAGTGAACACTCAAACTGTACCAGTATGTTTAACAAATATATGCTGTATTTATGGTGATGCTCTTGCACTGAATTAAGAGGTTAAGGGACAGATTCAGGCTGGTGTAAAGTGTTGTAGCATAATGCTTTCAGCAAATAGTTGAGATCCTGAGTAAATAATCTACTGTGAAGTGCTGCATGACTGCAGTCCTCACCACAGCTGCTAATGCGCTATAACCCATAATTACTGAGTGCTCTCTCTTCAGTTTGGAAGTATTCTGCTGGAGAGGAAAAACATTAATCCTGCTTAATGTCCTGTTGTTCATGTTATCATGGGTGGGCACATGGTGCAGTCTGGCAGACAGTGTTTTGCCTTTCCAACCTTGTGATTTCTATAGAAGTTCAGCTACAAAATACATGTGGGGCTAGCTTCACTGGTGCCTCTCCCATATGTGAAGGGTGCAGGTGTTTCCATAATCCAGAATGACACGTGCTTCTATTTCCTGGGATCAATAGCTAAGTTAGTTTAAGGCAAACGATAAGTATTTTGAATGACACAAGACAGGGAAGAAATGGAACTCAAGAACATGACCCTTCTGTGTTTGGCTTGAAGGTCCACACAGCCCAGGATCCTGCCTGTGACCAAACCAGTAGCAAAGTAAGGATAGAACAAGCAGTGCAGGTAGAGAGCGGTGTGGCTTTGGTCTGACTCTCCTGACCAAGACTTGCTGATAGCTTTGGATGGAATTTCAGTTATTTTCAAGTTTCACCTCTGTTATTCACAATACAAGTTGAACTCGGATCGTAAATCTGTACCTTTGCACTTGGTGAAATACTTGAGGAGGGAGAAAACAATAGGCCAGCCATGGTTTTTTGTCGTCATCTAATTAATCTCCATAAATATTTGTTTCCTCCCCCCCCACACCCTCCCCTTTTTTTTTTCATTATTGTTCTGTGCCAGTATTTATTACTGGCTTGGAACTGGACATGGAATTTTTCCACATCAGACTCCTTACAGTGCTCAGAGGTTTAGCTGCTAATACAGTTGGTCTTGAATTCAAATTAGCAGCTTTTTCTTTATTAGGTTGGCTCTTTGGGGGGTGGGTAGGTCTGATCAGAATTCAGATCAGCTCCAGAAAATAATCTTGTCCCTGGACAGATCCCTGTGGTTGTCTCACATTAGCCAGGCAGCCCACCTGAAACCTCCTGGCTGAGCTTTGGGGCCATGATAATGGAAACACAGCCTATTGGGAAACATAGGAAACACATGGTGAGCCTGCAGCACCTTCCTGAGAGAAGAGCTTTGAGTCTCACTCACACTGTGCATGCTCTCCCATAGCAGTACCAGAAGGAGATGGAGGAATTCCTCTTTCACGGGGTTACTGAGCAGAGTGTATTTCTTCTTCTGCCAATTCAGCTGACAGCTATCACTGTTAATTGGCCCAGGAGCACTCACAAGTTTCCTATTTAAGAAGTAACATTTCCCCTTTTTGATTTTTTCTAAGGATTTGTCTCTTTCTCATTCTTCTGTTTTCAGTGTCATTCTCCTACTTGCTTTAACGCTGATTCTTACATATTGTGCATCAATGACTGTCCTTTGCAATCAGACGTTTGGTCCCCTTTGTGCAAAGCATGTGGGTATAAAGCATCTTCCACTCAAAAGCTTACATTTGGACTTTATCACTGTCATGGCACACCTGTTGGAGGCCCAGGGACTGCTGGGGGTCTCAGAAAGTAGCTGAGAAAAGGCAGCCTACCATCAGCTCACACAGAACTCTTGGAAATAGCCTTCACATCTCCTAGGAAATTATTCTGTTGTCTCCTAATTGAAAGCTTGAAATTACTCTACAGATGATTGATAGATAGGAAATGTTAAGAAGGAAAAAAAAATGGTATAAAGCCCTCCTCCATTCCTAGATGACTGGGAGCAGTCATGTGCTGGAGCATACAGGAATCACCACTGCCGTACAGGTAAGGTCAATGTGCCCATTCCAAGCTTGCTCCCATTCACCAGCCAGCATGACTACAAAGAAGCAAGGCCTTCTGCCCTGTGAGAAGACAACTGCTCGGTAGAGTCCTGTCACAAGCCCTATCACTCAGGCTCTGCCATGCCAGAGAACAGAGATTTGCTCACAGCCCTAGGGCACTGTGGACCTAATCAGGTCTTAGATTACCAGAACTTTTCTTTTTTGTTTTCTCTCAGTTCTCCCTCCTGTGGTTCTTCTATTTCTTTCATCCTGCTGTTTTATCCATCACATTCCCCCTTACTCTTACTGGCAGACACTATATTTCCTTCACTTTCATAGCAGGTTCAAATAGGTCTGAATATTAATGCCTGTGATTTATAAGAGCAAGCATTCAGCTCTTTATAAAAAATGCAAATTTCCCAAGACTTTAAAGTGGCTCAATAGGTTTAATGATTCGACATGGTTTTCAGAGAATACTTGAAATTGCTGAATTGAATTACTGCATTCACATACAGTCAATAATTTCTGTAAGGTACTGAGCATGTAGACCTTCAGAGACAGAGGAATGGGAAGAAGAGAAGGAGTTTAACAATATTCCATAGCCCAGAGATTTATATTTCACATTTATTATGGAAAAATAACTTCTCTACATTTAAGATCGCTGCTACAGTACCCATAGTAACTCTGTTTTCATTTCCCTTTTCAATATAAAGGGAAAGAAAAGGATTTTCTTATGACTTGACATTTGTAGAACCCCAAACTCACTGTCTGGACAAGTGTTATGCCCCTTCACCAAGAAACCATTTCTCCCTTGGTGGAGGAAAGCTCTTCTTGGAGATAGAAAATAGTGAAGGATGATATCAAACGCACAAAGGGCAACCTCGAAATCCCTTTATATTGCACTCAGAAGACTTATTTTTGCGCATAATGAGATTTCCATAATGCTTTTATGCGGTCATGTTTTCTCGTAACTGTATTACCTTTTGCTGGTTTTCTGCAGGTGGATGAACACCTGAGATTTTCTATGCCGACTTCAGAGATCATCCTAAGCCATACCAGGAAATGAAGCTGTGCTTTCCCCTTCTAGCTCATTTGAAAAAATACTTCTTGCTTCAGTGAGGAAGCAGTCTGAGCACTCTTCCCAGCACAGATATTTTTTAAAGAATCTTCATATTGTGTGAGAGCTTCTGTTGGCGGTTGCTGCTGAGACAAAAGATGTGGCAAATAAAAATGCTGTAACGGTTGGAGTCATATCAGGAAGCAGCTCTGAATGCTCTTTTACATAGGTGGTCACGAATTGTCACGTCACACCAATGAAGATATGTGGAAGGAATTGCCTAGATCAGACTTTGTGTTGTGTTCCTTTCCATATTCCCATATATTTTTGTAACAGGCAGGGAAGATCTTCATGCCTTCTATATTTTGTCATAAAGACAGCAAACTCCATTCCGCCTGTTTTCAGGCTCAATTGCTTGAGATGACATGAATGGTCAGCCATGGGATGTAATTCAATTTATTTTGTGCTTTTTATATTTTCTTCAGAAGCAGCTGTTGCCATCGAAAGAAATGCAATTTCATTGGCTCTGTACAGATTACTTTGGAGGTAGGCAAAACAGCACAGTGAAGACAAGTTCAGAGGTCCGTAAAAGTTTTGTTTTGAAAGCAATTAATCCTCTATATTAAATCCTCCTGAAGAAATTACCCAGGGACAAATTTCCAAGGTGTTTGACACCTAAAAATCACATAGAACTTCTTAGTGTAATTCCTTTGATTCCAGTATACTAATTGAATGTCTTACAGACTTACAGTGATTCTTAAAAAGATCTATGTTCTCTGAGAGTGCACTGAGTGCCTGTTAGCAGATCTGAGTGCCTTCACATTGGAGAATTTGTCCCTTATGCACCATTATTCTGTAGCCATGGAAAGAGTTGATAGCCTCCATCAAACTCCCCTAAACGGACATTTACATGAAAGATTCTTCTATCAAAAACATCAATAACTGGCAAGCCAATGGGCAGTCCAAGCAATAGAACCAGATGTTTGATGGGATCAGACACTAGGGATGAATTTTTCCTCTGGCTTTGCTGTACTGAGCTTCACAGAACACAGCATTTTGGCAATGGGAATTACTGAACAGGAAGAAAGTGCTCAAAAATGATTTGTCTGATTTCACATTTTTTCTTGAAGAAAATGAAAATCTTTTCTGATTTCTTGAAGTACTTCAGATGAATAAAAATGTTTTAGAGAAAGAAAAAAGCTGTCAAAGCCAGACTTCAGCTTTACCCAATCACAGGAAGAATGCAAGGTTTAATAATTCCAGACTATTCTTAGTCTCATATCTGCTGCTGCATGTCGGTGTGATGCTAACACTTGATAAATAATGAATTATGCTACCTCTGCTTGTGAGTGACCTGGCTTCTTTGTCCCGAAGCAAGCTCTGTACCCTGCTATGGGAAAAGCACACAGAGAATGAAGAGCTCTTCAAGCTCATCTAGTGTGTTGACTTATCAGCAGGGTGGCTCTGGATTCTTATGGGCAACTCTGTGCTACTCTTCTGCTATTGCCAGTAGGTGTCTCTTGGTTGCTGTAGGATGCACTGAACAGCGTCTCTCCTGGCTGATCTCATCTGCCTGTTCTTGGCATCAGCAAGATGCTTGCTCCCAAGGCATGTGAATGCCAAGAGCAATTGGAGAGGAGCAGGCAAGGAGGAGGAGGTCCTGCATCATGCAGTTCTCTGCATGGCTCTCTGACATCCCAAATTATGAATTCTGAAGGGCAGTAAGCAGCAGAGATGGTACAGAACACACTTACGGTTTCCTTTAGGAGGAGTGAGCAGGTGAATCAGGAAATAGCCATACAGAAAAAGGAGGCTTCATTAACAACCTTCCAAGCAAAAGAGTGAATAGGCATTGGCACAGGCTTCCCAGGTAGGTGGTGGTGTCACCATCCCTGGACATGTTTAAGGAAAGGGTAGATGTAGTACTTAGGTATATGGTTTGGTGGGCAATATTGATGGTAGGTGGATGGTTGGACTGGATGATCGTAGAGGTCTTTTCTAACCTTAAAGATTCTGTGATTCTATGATTTAACTAAGAAGGAAAGTAACAGTTTGACAGGAGACTTACTTGTGCCAGTCTAGGTGATGAAAGGTTAATTAATATTCAGCAGCTTTGTCTTAATTCCAGTAAATTTGAAACATGGTTTTTATATTCCAAAAACAAACGAAGAAAGCAGGGGAGATTCCTGCCTCTGCTGCTAGTCTTGGTGCCATGGACACTACAAGAAAATCTGCTTTTGCACAATAAATTATGCAGTGCTCTCAGCTGATTGTGCATAGTTACAGGCATCATTGCTGAGATTTGAGGGAAGCACAAATAGTGTTGGTTGTTTTGTGGGTTTTTTTTTTCTTTTCCAAAAATCTAATTCAAAGAACGTCTAATTACAAGATAAAGAAACTTGGAGAGGTGAAGAGAAGAGTGGTAAACAGGGAAGGGAAAAGATTTCTGTTGTGTTTGATTTTGAAGCATTTGTATTAGATCTGTGGTCTTAACTGAATCAGCTGTATAAATCCACTTGGCCCAGTGTCAGTCCTTGCTACCTCAGAGGTGTTACTCCAGAGGTATTACTGCCTGTCACTTCATTCTGTCTCGGGTTAGCCTATCCTACTTCTTGATTCACCGACATGCATTCTGTTTGAATAATCCCTGCAGGTGAATACATAAAGTAACATTAATAAAAAAATAGACATCTCCCTTCTTCTCCACGTCTCTCAGTGCTTTGCTTTCACCAGAGGAACAGTATGGTTAGGTTGTGTTTTAATGGAATTTCCCCTTGAGTTTGCTCAGTCCCTTTTGGAACTCATTGCAGCCATGAGTTCCATAGCTCCATTAGGCGCCATGATAAAAGCACTTCTTCTTCGGCTGGTTAGTCTCTCCTTTGCTTGTGTGTTGCCTGAGCAGTATCACTGTCTGCTTTCTGGAGGTGGTAAGATTTCTAGGGGAGTCCACTGAGACAAAAGTTGCACAAATATAAAGGACAGAACCCTCTTTCTGTTTCCATTGCTTTCTTCCTATCTGATAATGACCTTTTCACATAGGTTGGGTAATTGAGAGATTATAGAAAGTTGCAGTGATGAAAGGTAAGTTTCAATTTATGTACTAAAATTAGGAATAAGACAAAACTCAGTTAGAAGTGCAAATGCTGATTGACAAACCCAGTCCTTATGATGTTACTGGGAATTGGCTGTCCAATCTTTTTTTTCTTTTCTCTTTTTACAATCTCTACATTAAGCATTATTTCTACAGCTCCAATTCCTGTAATTGTTTTCACTTAGTCCAGGAAAAGAAGGCAGGTGAGAGCTGAATCTATGAGAAAAGGGTAACGTTTATACACCTGTTCTTGGCAGCAGGAATATGCTGACTCATAAAATTATGAAAAGATACAGACAATGTGGTTCTAAAAATAGCACTGTATTTATGAACAGGTCTGAGAGCTTATGGCATGATTAAGTCTATTGATTAAAGCCTTTTATGCAAAACCTGCTGTTATGAACAGCTGAGCAATCCATGTAGCCCAAAGCACAGCTACTGGTTTCTCCCGTGGCATTTGACACAAGAGATTTCCATTTTAAATATGTAATTTGTTATTTAAAGGCAAAGGAAGGAGGCTGCTTTTTACTATCAAGATTTCACCACAGATTTAAGATAAATGAGAAAAAGAAAACAGAATGGAATGTAAATGAGACAGCTGAGCAGTGCTATAGGGCTTTGAGTTGTCAAATCTGCCGCCACCATTAACAGCGTTCACAAGTATCTGAAGGATCTGAATCAAGAATGCATGAGAAATTGATTAGAGAAGGTGCCTGAGAGAACAGGGGGATACTAAGCAAACAGCACTTTAGAAAGAAAACTGGGAAAAGATTCCTAATGATGAAAATTTCCTGACTGAAGAATAATTTCCCAATGGAACTTTTGTAATCTCTATTTGAAAGTGAACTTGAATGAATTACAGGCAGTTTTATATAAGGACACCATCAATCTTTTCACTGTATTTCTGTTACTCTGTGTTATTGTTTCCATTATTCTATTCTCCACCATTACTGCCCGTAGCCAGACAGCAATGGGTGTAACAGAAGATGAAGATCTTAGATAAAGAATAAGCCATTAGATCTTTCCTAAATGTTTTGTCTCATCTTCAGCATATTTATTTTTAATAGTTTAGTGACAGAAGCCCAACGGCTAGAGTCCTCCATCTTGCACAAGTTAGGAATTGTGCATCCAGTTAGAAACCGAGCAACTCCCAGGACAATGACAGGAGCACGTTTTACTTCAGTTTGAGCAGGCTGTTCCCAGGCAGTGTGTTGTTCTGTTTGTGGTGGGATGCAGCAGACTGCAGGTCCAGTTCTGGCCCTTCTAACCCCTCACTGAAGCAGAGAGGGTGTGAGACAACTTCTTGCTCAGAGAAATCTTTAGCTTCTGTAGCCCAGCAGATCAGCAATCCCAATAGCAGAGCAGAAGATACGCATCTGACATTATTTTTTGTCCAGCACCCCATAGCAATACTCCCCCCTCAGAAAGGCAAGCTTCTTGTGGGGAAGTACCATTTACAGGATTTCTCCTAAGTAGCAAACAAATAAAGAAAAGATGATCCTTGCCTCCTTCCTCCTCTTATCTGCATTCAGTACCTCTTTACCCACCCCTCCTGCATTAAAAGCTGCTGACACCTGAAGGAGCACACTGGTCACCAAAGCCAGCACCAGGGCTTGATATCTCTTTTGGACATCTATCACTCTTTGGTCTTAAACGTCACCCAGAGCTGTTGTTTCCTGAAGGTGTAACATGAGAAGGCAAGAGTAGTTGTACTGAATGAGACCAACACCTTTAGCCTTGTAGCCTGTCTCAAAGCAGATATTTTCCCCAGGATAATGTCCAATGGATCCAATGGTCTTTCCAAAGGGTTACTTCCTCAGCCAGAGATAACTTTCTATATATAACTTTCAATAGACTTTTCTACCTCAAGTTTGCCCAAGATCTTTCAGATTGATTGTAAACCCATATCCTTATTTTCATCTCATACCCAAACGCAAGGATTTCATCTTATTTTAAGACCATCAGAACATCTATATGTCTTTTCTATCTAGTCAGTTTGAACAGCCTATGATAGATATCTCAAATGTGTCATTTCTAGGTATTATCTCTGACTGTATGCTTACGTTTTGAGGATAGTGATTTATACACCTTTTATGAAATGGAGACTGAACCCATCCCACCAGATCACAGTGTCATTTATATATGTCAGTCATTTGCAATCTGTTTACCTGGGCATTGAGGGTCATAGTTAGCCCTGCGGTTTAGGTGTAGAAGACCCTACATCCTACCATTCATCATGGAAGCTACCCATTCCCTCATGATACTTTGTGCAATAAGTAGAAAAGACTCTAGAAGGAAGTAAAAGTAATACACTGAACTTCTTTATGTGTTCAAAAAGCTCTGAGTCACTTATTTTTATATCCCTCTTTTCTGCTTATATGCTTATTGTGAAGTAGCAGACAAAAACGTTCAGATATATGAACTTACCTTCAGTGACATCTTTGTGATTTAGTGGGAATAAAAGGAAATTTATCACTCTTCGCTGGAGATGAGTCCCTTAAGTAGAGCTAAAAGCAATGAAGTGCTCAAGGAAGATTTGTCAGTCCTGTCTGGCAGTAACCCAGACTTTCAGGTGTGTACCTGCTCAACTCCACATCAGTGAGGCTTGGGGTTCCTCTTTAGATCAAAAGCACAGCAGGGACATGGAAACTATCCCCACACCTTTGCATTTAGCCAGTACAAGCCTGTCCAGTAAATACCACCTATTATCAGTTCTCTGGTTCATGCATGACTACGACAGCCTACATGACATAAAGATGGCCACAGATAAGAGCTAACCCCTCATTTATTCCCTTGGACTCTTCTGCATCATGCTGTCTCAAATGTTAAAACAAAGCCATCCTTATCATATGGCAAGAGGTAATATCTTTAAGTTGTGCCAGGAAAGACTTAGGTTGGATATCATGAAAAAAATTCTTAGAAAGAGTGGTGAAGCAATGGCACAGGCTGCTCAGGGAAGTGGGGTGCAGTCACCATCCCTGGCGATTGTCAAGAAATGTGGAGATACGGCACTGAAGAACATGGTTAGTGGGCATGGTGGAGTGGGTTGATGGTTGGACTGGTTGATCTTAGTGGTCTTTTCCAGCCTTACTCATTCTATGATTCTATTCTCCCCAAAAGTAAGCTAAGCAAATCAGAGGTGGTAAATGGG
>PPHD01014476.1:0-16670 GCA_002909625.1 Bambusicola thoracicus
GCGCCGAGGCGGTCCCCGGGCGCACCCCGCGCTGCCGTCGGCGGGCGCCGCGCTCCCGGCCGGGCAGGGCCGGCACCATGAGCACCGGCACGCGCTACAAGAGCAAGCCGCTCAACCCAGGTGAGGCGGCGGTCGGGACGTGCGGCATCTTCGCCACGCGGCCCGCCGCGGCCCTCACGCCTCGTTCTCTTCTCTTTTTCTCTCCCCTCTGCCGGCTCCCTCCGCGGGCATCCCGCCCTCGCCGCCCGGCTGCCGCCCGTCCGCCCCGCAGAAGAGAAGCAGGTAGGCGGGCTCCGCGCCGGCCGCGTGCATCCGGGGAACGGGCGTCGCGCTCGCTCCGTCTCCCCGCGATTTGGTTTCTTTATTTCCCCGCTGCTTTGGGTGTGTCGGGCGGAGGAAGGCGGCCCGGGGGCCTCAGGAGGCGTTTCGGCATCGGCCGCTGCCCGCAGCGGAGCTGCGCCGCGCTGCCCCGAGCGCTGCGACGCGGGGTGATGCAATCGGGTGACATCGGCAGGTTTTTTGGCTCTCCGTTCGCTATTCGGAGGCGTTCGGGGTGTTTTACGGGAAGGTGATTTTCTCTGCGGCGAACGAACGTCCGCGTAAGGGGGGAGCAGCGGAGCGCCGCGCGGTCCGTCGCCGCGATGTAGGCGGCCCGCCGTCCCCGGGCTCCGAGCAGCGGCCCCGCGGGGTGGGGTTGGAGGTGCGGCACGGAGGAGCCCCCGCCCCGCCCGGCTCGTGCCCGCTTCGGGGTCCGCTCCCTCGCCGAGCAAACGGCTTCCCGACCGGGCGGTGGTGCCGCGCAGCCTTCCCGAGCTGCAGCTGCAAACTCATTGTGCGGCAGCGGGGCGACCGCCCGGCCCTGCCGGGAATGGCGTATCCCTGTAGTGCAGGCGTAGACGCTGAGACGGCGGCTGTGTCTTATTGGGAGCCGCTGCCTGCAGTGGGAGAACAAAGTGAATCTAGTGACAGCAGGACGATGGGGGCTTGCCGGCTGCTTTTTTTCCTAAGCTGCTGCATTTTTTTGCTACTGTTATGTAGTTAGTCGTTAGTATATTGCTATTATTCCAATTCTTGTTGTATTTCTGGGGAGCAATAAGCCAGTCTGTGTCCTGAGATTGCAGGAGAAAACCTCAGTGTAAGCTGTGAATTGAAGGGGAGATCTGTGACCCAAAGCAGCGTGCAGCTCTTTGGCTTATCTGTTTTGAAACAAAGAGCCGAGCAGGAGATGTGCGCAGCTCCATCCTGCTGCTCCCCGGGGTGAGAAGCGAGGAAGCAGAGCACTTTGTTCTGGATGCTGTCGTAATTCCTGCAGGCCTTTGTCACACGTGGGTGGCAGCCCTACCTGCCGTGTGCACAACAGCGGAGTTCTGCCGGGCCGCAGCGGCCGCTGCTCAGGTGTGTCTGCACAGAGGTGCTGAGCACAGAGCAGGTCCTGTATGGCAGCGGCAGCTGGGCTCTGCATCTGTGCCGACCGTGTTCCTTGCGGTTGGTGGAGGGGAACTAAGCTGTGAACACAAAGCAGTCTGCCGAAATGCCAGCGAATGGGCGAAGCACAAATGACATCCTTATTGTTTGAGAGCGGGGCTTTTCTTTCTGTGCTACCTGGTGCCAATCCGTGTGCATGTGGCAGCAGGTACCGGTTCAGAAGGCTTACTGAAGCTCCAATTCTTGTAGAAGCAGTAAAAAAAAATAATATATTAAATATTATGTAAGAGCTAAGCAAGGGCAGAGCAATAAATGGCGTGTAAGTAGCACAGCTTTCGGTGACATCTTGATAATGTTAATGACTTGCTGAGTGCGAATAAAGGCACAGTGTGGTGTCAGAGAATCTGTGTTCATCTTCCTGCATAGCATGGTTGTGTCTGACGTGTTGTCTGGGGCCGAGGGACGCTGAGTTCTGGGTCTGACTCCCAAAGGCTAGCTTTTCTGAAGAGAAAACAGCAGGAGATTTTCCATCTCCTCATTCCCGATTTTCCCATGCTCTCCACTTCTGATGTCAGCCCTCGTTTGGCACCGATCTCCCTTGCCAGTGAAGTCAGTGGGGTTTTGGTACTGGTCTCCATCCACCTTTCCAAGGGGAAGGACTGTGGTTTGGGATCCTGGACCAGGAAAACCAGTTTCTGATCTGAAGCTGTGCAGGAGGTTGCTTGGTGAGGCCAAGCTCCTCGCTTCAGCCTCGCTTCAGCACCACTTCAGTCGAGTTGGTTTCTCTCCTAGGAATTCAACTGGAGCACTCTTATGGGGGATTGTCCCGGTGGGGCATGGGAGGCAGATGAGCAGCCACTAACAGTGGATACTGAAGGGCAGGCAATACCTGTTGGAAATGGAAATACGGAAATGGAGCAATTTGTTGAAAGACTGTTTTGACTCAAGAACCTATAAGGGCAAGTGCAGCTGATGGACACTGCCAAAGCCCGAGGTGTTGCTGCGGGAGTACAGGTGAAACCTTCTAAGTATGTCGTCAAACTGGAGTCTCCTGGCACACTGCGGCAGAGCATGCCTCCTATTTCGTGGTGTTGGTGTGTGTGTGTTTGGGGTGTGACCTTGTCACGGCAATGGAACTGGCTCCTGCTCCTCAGGCCCGTGTCTCTAATGTTCTTTGAAGTCTTTGTTGTTCGTTAGGTCAGCGGGATGGGAACACCTTCCCAAGTCGATCTCTCCACCCCATCAAGTTGCAGAGTTGTTTGGGTGTGGGAGCGGAGGCGATCTGGTGGATCCAGTTCTTGTAGTGGGTTTGGAATTACAGGGCCGTGCCTCTTGTATTCAGCTTGTCCTTTTTTTCTGCTTAAGTATGTTTTGAAGTGGTCTCCTTCCCAGTTAAACGTATACATGGGGGTACTGTGTTTAAGGAGGATGCTGTGCAAACAGTTGTTTGGCTGAAAAAAAATGGTGTCAGTGTAAACCCAAGCATTGAGAACTCCGAGTTTGTTGCATTTTTGTCTGTTTTTGAGATTTGGGATTGTATGTATTCAAAATCTATACCCTTTATTATTACTTAGGGAAAAACAGCAACAGAACTTAGAGATTTCTGTTGTTCGTAGCGCAGTAGATACTACAAAAGCAAACATGTCTCCCATCTAAAATGACAACTATGCCAAAATAAAGCATCAATTTCAGGCCAACCTTCAACCCGGTCCTGCCTTATCAGATAGCCTTGGTAGGTGGAAATCCCCCACTTCCCCCTTAGCCTGTTCTGAGCCACGGCCTTCTCCTTTTATGGTGAGAAGAACCCAGAGGGGCTTACAAGATGTGTGTGAGCTGCTCTGAAAGCCGTGCTCTGCGTGGCGCAGAGGTACCCGAGGTGCTGCCGTGCAGGCAGGGGGTCGTGACAAAGAGCAGAGTAGGAGCAGCAGTGACTCCTGTGTTCTGAGCTTGGTGAGGATGACCTCGGTGTCACCCTGGATTTCTGTGTAGGTGTGTATGTGATGAAGATTGATTAGCTGAGTGTTGTGAAATAGATGATGAGAAGCACTGTGTGAGTGATGGGTTCCGACGTACAGCAGCTTGCTGCTGGGCGGTTCCTGCTGTATGGAATTGCACCACTCTGCGCTGGAGCAGCGTGAAGGACTCCCACCCGTGTGAGATGTCTGCAGCACTTTTATCTTCCACCCGTGTTCCTTAAAAGAACTGCTCTTGTGAGCCTGTGACCTGGGGAAGGTTCTGCTTGCTTGTGCCTGCGCTCGTACAGATCTGCATGGAACCTGGAAGTGCACTTTTTCTCAGGGTCAGCACTGTGATTTTATAGTTGTGACTCTTTGAGTCACTGGGAGGGGCAGTAGGGATCTGTTCCTGTGCAAAAGGGGTGGGTTGTAGTGAGGGTGTTTTTGCTAGCAGAAAGCAAGGTTTTATGTTTGCAGCTGGCGCGGGGGATATTTGAGCACAGCTGCGGATTGCGCTGGGTGAGGCTGCTTCGCTTTGACTCCGTGTTGAAGGCTCTTCCAACCGATGTATTTTCCAGCCTGTCCTACATCCTGGCTCCTGAGACATGCCTGCCAGAAGGGGAGCCGTGTGTTAGTCACAGGCTCCAGAGGTGGATACTGGAAACACTTAAAGCAGCACATCTCTGCTTGTTTTTCTGTTGTCTCAGTGTATCTTGGCCAGACATAGCGTTGGGGTGGAAGCTTCTACTTTTCTGAATAAAGCCTTGAGTGTCTTATTCATTTTTATTTTTTAGTTTTTAGTTTGTTTTTTAAAGCCAAATTCAAAAGGCAGTGTTGGTTCCTTGCCTCCAAACTGGGCAAGAGCTCCGTGCTCAGCACAGTGTGTCCGGAGCCGGGTGGGACTGCAGCAGGTCCTGGGGTTCAGCCTGTGTGACTTCCTGCTGTGCCCCTATCTGAGCAGCCCTGTGTCTCACAGATGGGTTATTCTGGGCTCGGGAGGTGAGCTCCATCCTGGGCGCTTTGGCTTCTTTGAAATAGTTTTTCTTTTTTTCTGCTTGGCTTCTTGGAAAAGGGCCTTAAAAGCAGGTCAGCACATGGCTACGTAGTGACACAGAACTGCTGGAGAGCTGGGCACAGCCTGCCTCCTGCTCTTCAATTACTTATGCTCCAAATGGGTAAAATGGTTGTCAGCACGGGGCAGTGCAGCAGCTCAGCCCGCTCAGTGCTGCTGGCACTCTGCAGCTGATGGAAAGGAGGTGTCCCCGCACGGGGATTTTTATCCCTTGAATGTCCATGAACTGCTTGGCTACTTCCATGTAAATCCCAAATTCTGCTGCTCTTGTGTGAATTGTGCAGAGCCCTTCCAGGCACGTTAGCCAACGTAAGTGTGCCAGGTGCTGTGGCCTGATGTTAGCAAAGAGGGAACGATTGTAGTCTGACGCCACAGGCACTTGTGACACTTGCTCAGCTGCTGGATTGCAGTATGCTGGGGCGTTACGAAAGGCGGTTTGTAATTGCAGAGACATAAGTGTTGTTTCCATCTACATAAGGACAAACCCATTCCCTGGATACTTTCAAGCCTCCGGAGTCCAGGAGTCTCTTAGAAGCTCCTAATGCTCTCAGAAATCATAGTATCTTCATGTGGATACTGTTCTCTGCTTGGCTGTTGTAGCAGGAAATAGATGTAATGTGTCGTGGCAGTCCTGTCCCAGCCTTTGAGCAGAGAGATGAGCTTTGAGTTCAGCATGTTCTGGAGCACCCTCAGTTTGGATCTAAGTTGCTGGTCGTTAAATACCCCATACAGTGGGTGTGCTGGGGGCTGTGTTCAGCCAGCTGTCTGCTTGCTGTGGTGCACCAGGTTGGGTCCCTGCTGTCGTCTTTGGAGCTAAATGAGTTATAAATGTTCAACCCAAGGGGCTCCCCCAGCAGCTTTGGATCACCCCACAGTTGCAGTGGTAGCTGCTATAAATGTGCTGCTGCCAGACAGCCTATGTGTGCTGAATCCAAGCCTGGAGAGCTCTGCCCCATCTTTGATACTTCGTGTACTTCTTGCTGCGATGGCTCTTGACTCAGCCAAGAGGGTTTCTCTCATTTCTCTTCCAGTTCAAGTGATTGCTGGGCTACGCTTTTTTCTGGATAGCTGTGCATGAAGTGAAGGGCACTTTCCTTGCTTGCCTTCACAACTTCTTGCCTGACCAGCAGCGGTCTTTGTCCCCTTCCTGCCCCAGAATGAGATTTCCTTGGGCAGTAAAATCTCACGGAATAATCCTGCAGTTCTCAAGAAGGAAATGTATGGCATCTCTGACAGATACGTGGTGTGGCTTCAGAGTTCTGTGAAGCTTATGCAAGTTGTCTCACGGCATGCTGGAATAACTCTATATGGGCCGGATTTTGCCTGTGTGTGTGTGTGTGTCTGCAGTGCGGTCAGCCTGGAAGCTCAGGAGGAATGTTTGTCTGCTGTTGTGCATT
Organism: Bambusicola thoracicus; assembly: GCA_002909625.1. Lineage (NCBI taxonomy): Eukaryota > Metazoa > Chordata > Aves > Galliformes > Phasianidae > Bambusicola > Bambusicola thoracicus. The sequence goes on from PPHD01014476.1 coordinate 5,850, forward strand.
CCTTTTGTCCCAAAGAATCGTTCTTGGAGCTGTGAAGTTTGCAGTCATTGTGTTCCCACAGCGATGTTCAGAAGCTGGATTTGTGTGTGGTGCATCAGAAGAGCCGGGATCAGATCCCAGAACATGTGCTTGTTGTCAGCATGTGTGCTGCTGTTCATCCACGGCTTGTTATCCCATAAATACTATTTAAAATGAGTGGTGGAAGGTGGTGCTGAGTACTGGGAGGATTTGTGTCTGCAGCACTGCCCAGAGTGGCTGGACTGTGGAAAGCAAAGATCTGTTGCTCCCAACTCAAGAGTCCTGTCTATCATGAGGGGCTGAATGGATGAGTGCTCGTAATTCCCCCTCTCTTGTATGAGTGCATTTCCAGTGCGTCAGTTCAGATGTTGCAGTTTGTTAATGCGTAGCTCTAGGCTGCAGCGCCTTCCTGCGCTGTCGCTCCCAGCCCCTGCCTGTGGAGGAGAGCATGCCCAGGGCTGCAGCAGAGCTTGGCTCAGTGTTGGCCAAGAGGAGTTGAAGAGGAAGTGAAACCCTGCACGAGCATCTGCAAGGCTGTAATGCCAGGAGGGGAAGGTGGCTTGTTTAGCTTCAGTACAACTGTCTGCTTCTGAGGTCCAAAAAAAAAAGGGGTTTTTTTTTGTGTGTGTGTGTGTGGTTTTTTTTTTTGTTTTTTTTTTTAAAAGAAGTCTGGAACTCATTTGTGGAAGAAGATGTAGCTGCAGTTCAGGGATGCTTGAGATGACAGGCACTGCTGGATGCAGCTGGGCAGCCCTCAGGTGCTGTGCCATGGCAGCACAGGCTGAGGGAGGTGTGGGGCGAACATGATGTGCTGGGGATCTCATGCTGCGCTTCACTCTCACTGCGGGGCCTGCGAGGTGAGTGGAAGTCAGTCAGAGGTGGAAGCCCTTGATTAGAGTTTAGCTCTGGCTGTTCTCACGCTTTTTGGGCTGCTGCTCTGCACAGCTGCTCTCGCTGACACCAGAAGAGCCTATGTCAGTGCTGGAGCTCTCACCCTGAGGTTAACTGCTGGTGGCTGGCCCGTCCCTGTCCGCCAGTGCTGTACTGTGCATCTGTTCAGAGCCGTAGAGCTGAGCTCCTTTGCTTGCCGGCTTTGTTCGGCTCAGATCTTTGCTCTTCCTGGGAACTTTGGGAGTGCCCTGTTTGTTTTGAAGCTCGTTATCAAGAGTGTCCAGGGTGTGTGCGGGGCGCTGGGATGGCCTGCCTCTGCCTGACCCACCCGGGGCAGCTGCTGCCGTTCCCCTGAAATGACTTCTGGCCCGGGAGCTGGGAACGCAGTCTTAGCAAATGAACCGCAGGAGTGTGAGTGCTGGCTGCTGGAGCCAGGCCATGGGGGGCCAGCTCAGCCCGCTGAGCACTGGACATTCTTGGTGCAGAAACAAGGGAGAGGAAGAAAAGATCCACTCGGCTTGTGGGAAAAGAGGCTTCAGGGGCTTGACATCTTCCTTCTGCTTTCTGTGAGGCAAAGCCCACAGATACAGCTGTGATCCGCACTCCCGTGACTGTTCCGTTTCGCCTTGCAGACCCCTGAGCTGTGTGAGCACGTGAAGAAGAGCTGGCCTTTCATTGCTTTAGTTTGCATCACCGTAATTTCTAACATCACTTCCCAGACAAATGGCTTCACTCTCAGCAATTTGTAATATCTCCTGGCTATTCTGTCAGCATGGGAACTGTTCGAACCCTGCCCGCTGTGCTCAGCTCATCGTTGCTGTGCCACACACACGCAAAGTCTCTTACATCCACTTTTAAAATACATTACGTACTACATAAATTACATATCCAGGCGAAACTCGAGTCACAAAGCTGAGCATCCGCTGTCAGCCTGCCCTGCTGATGCTGCCTTGTTGGCTCTGTGTATTTTAAAGCTCTCCTGGGTCTCTGCATTGAGTGTTCAGTGGTGTGAAGTATTGTGAATACAGAATTGGAAATGCCCATCTGGACTGAGAGTAATTTCCCTTTACCCAAGGCCTGCCGTAAAAAACCATCAGAGATGTTTATGGTCCTTAGGATGCTATAGAGTCTCTGAGCTGCTCAGAAGAGCTGGTCAGGCAGCAATGGAAGGAGCATCGGAGCCTCAGGTTGCTGGTATTTGCCCTGGTTCCTGGGGAATGGCTTGTAGAGAAGTCCTGCTGCCATGATGGCACAGTACTGAGATAAGCAAGTGTGTGTGCACAGCAGTGAGAGGGGGGGATGTGTCAGAGAATCTCTTCTCTCCCAGAGGCTGCGTGTGCATCCCTGTGTTGATGGCTCCTGTGCTGTGCCTGGAGCAGTGCTCCGGCTCCCTTAGTTGGAGCGCACAGAAGGAAGCTGCTCATGCCTTGCTCCTGAGTTTAATACTTTGCTATTTGTCTGCTTACTTTCAAGAACTCCTTCCCTTGAAAGGAACCCTTGGCAAAGTGTGTATTTATGAGGGAAGTAGGAATTAGAGCAGACAGTTATTTAGCAGGACTCGATGCTTCTTCTGGGCAGTTAATCCTGGCACATGCTTGGGAAGGACTCCAGGTCCATGGAGCAGCTGAACGCTCTGCCTCTGCTCCAGACTGTCAGAAACCCCGGGGCTGACGCTTCAGAAGCTCAGACCAGGCAGGCCTACAGAGGTGAGGAAGCTGGAGGTATGTTCTGTATGTGCACCTCAGTACTGTCACACTGATCTGTTTGGGATCCTCTGAAGCATTACTCCTGTGGGCAGGATGTTTTGGAGGAGCAGGAGTGTGTTCTTGTTACTCAGGTAAGCGTTGCCTGGCCCACCCTTCCACATCAGCTCATGCTATTTGACTTCATGGGAGTTTAAATAAAAACCAAACCAACTGGATGGAGCTTGGGGTTCTTCCTCCTCAGTGCCTGCTCTATTTGGCCTGCTGGTTCTCATGCAGCAAGGCTGTGTGCCATCTCATAGCTGTGTGATGGCATTATTTTCAGCAGCCCTCATTAATGTCCGTGAAAGCTTTTCTGTTTGAGCTGATAGGGCCATTCCACAGCAGCTGCTCAGAGGCTCCGGCCAGTGCCAGGCGTTCCACTGCCTGGTTTGAATGGCCAGTGTCATTTGAACGTCCCCCTGCTCCTTCTGTGGTCACAGTGTCATGGGCAGGTGCTGGTCAATAGTGGAGTTGTTCTCTTGGTAAACAAGTGATGGTGTTACTGGAGTTGTCCTTCATGTAACAGCAGTGCAGGGCGTGCGTGGGATTGCTAACGAGGGATATCACGAGGCTTGTTGGTCTGGAAGCTTCGTGAACCATCTTATTTTTCTCTGCAAAGTGTGTAGATGTTCATTCACATATGCTGCTCCTGCCCTGCATCCTCCTCTTGGACGCATTTGGTACTGAAGCGTGTCACAGCGCAGTGGGGGCATTTCAAAGGGCTCCCGTCCCGTCGTGACATTACCAGCAGTGCACGTCCAGGAAACACCTGGGTGAGGCCCTGCTCTTGCCTCATCAGACACCCTTTTTCATGTATACCCAAGGGCTGAGATAATTTGTGGGGACCTGTGCACATCTGGCACCCGGAGCCTGTTTCGTGGGGTTTTATGGCTTCCCTTAGTGAAAAATTACCTATTTTTCTTTCTTTGTTATGTTTCAAAAAACCTTTTGGCTGCCGTGCTGCTCTAGTGGGTCAGCGTGCCTTTCCTCCAGTGGAGAATACAGATCTCACTTCATATTCCTAAAGCAGCAGTTTATAAATGAGCCTGAAAAAAGAAACTGATTTCCTCACATAGGGCAAAATTGCGTCAGAGAAGAGTCCTGTCAAAATTTCATAAACCTGGGCCACGAATTAAGCCTGCCACCACTGATTTGACTGTGCACAGTGAGCATCCCGTTGATGAGATGTGCAGGTAAGGGGGTGTTACCTGTGTGCACTTAGCACCAGAGCCCCTCCGTCCTCGCCCTGCCCTCAGCAGCACTGGCAGTCAGCAGTCCTCACATTACAGACTTGGTTCCCCCTTCTCATCTCGGGAGGCTGCAGGCTTTGCTCATTGTGCAGCCCGAGGGCATGAGGCTGCAGGGGACAGAGCCGTGTCCCTGCCCATGTGGCTGCTTCCGTTTCCCTTGGGTTGCCTCACAGGAAAGCACAGTTTAGCAAATGCAATTTTCCACCTCGTTGCTTCTGAGTTCTTTCTGACGTTGAGTATTGCTGTGCTCTGTGTGTCCCACAGCCACAGCACTTACAGTCAAATGACTTTGTCACGTCTGATATCTTCTTTGGTCCGGTTTCATTTCTCTGGCTTCCAGAGATCCATTATAATCACTTCAAAAGTGACATCTCCAGGAACTCTGTTCTTCCGGTGCGTTTCATGAGTATCTCCTGTCTTACGCCTCCTTTCCTTTACCATTCTTGTTATTCCTGGGTGGAGCCCAGGGAAAAAAAAAAAAAAGAAAGAAAAAGGATGAAATCAGTGATACCACTGAACAAAATGCACAGCAGTGAGGATCCGTGCCTTCGGGTCAGGATGTGTTTGGCAGCCCAGGCTGTGCCGTGTGGTTGGGCCATGCTGCTGGTACAGTGACATAAGTATTCAGCATGGTGCCTTGCTGCTGCTGCTTTTGAGATGTCCGTCCTGCAGTGTATTGTTTCCTAATCTGTGCTGAAGTAGACCCACCTGTACAGCCCAGGACTCTGGTGCCAACTGCTTCTAGAAGGACTGAAGCCCACAGGGGAGAACGCTCTTGCTTTTGTTGTGTTCTTGGCTGGTTGATATCCCAGGTTGGCCTCTGGAATGAGGCTGAGGAAGAACAGGCTCTCGAGGAGCAGCAGTCATGCTGTTCAGCTCCAGGGATGCTGTGTGATCTAGAGAAACTAGCATGCAATCGGCAGTGCAAGTGGTCTGAAGTTTCAGTCTTTTATCTGCTTGCAGGAAATTCTAGAAATATGTGGCACGTGATCCACAGCTGTGCACACAACAGACATCTCCATTGCTTCTCTATCTCCTGCATTTACAGCAGCTCTCATTACTCCATGGTAAAAGAAGTAACCACGCTCAGGGTTGCTTTGGCCAATCACTGCTGTGGCACACGCTGAAGGCCAAGGCCATGTGCATTCCATGCATGGGCTGGAGCTGGTCAGGGTCCAAACAGCACGTGGGTTGCAGCAGCTGTATTTGCTCACAAAATGTCCCCAAGCACATTGTAAGGAGAGACAGGGAATTCTGGAAGGGGCTTGTAAGACCTCAGTGCTTCCCTCTGTAGAACAAAATCTGGTGTGAGGGAACAAAATCATGGCCCTAGAGGAGGGAACATTGTGACCATGATATGCCTTGGCTGTTACTGCTTGAGGCCCTGTGGGCACTGTGGCCAGATCAGTGCTTCCAAGAATGAGACACTGATTCATCTGTGGTCAGTGGGGTTTGTTTAAACGATGCCACTGAACAATCCGTCTGGTTGCTGCTTGCCAAGCTTGGCTGTTGCAAGGATCTTTCCCTGTGCTGCTGACCTGAACTTCCATCCTCCTTGCTCAGCCTGGTTCCTTGAGGTGGTGGATTAAGATCTGCCTGATCTGGGTATATGTTGCCAGTGCGGTGGCCTGGCTCACATTCAGTGCTGCCTGGATGAGATCAGTTACCAGGACAAATCACTTCAAACAGCACGTGCACAGGAGGAAAGAGACGGACTGCTGCAGCACAGCCGTCTGAGGGTCAGCAGCTGGAGCTGCACAAGGTGGAGCAGCGTGGCCAAACCTATTGGGCAGCACCGAGCTGTGATTTCTCCCCAGTGCTCTGCTTGGCTTGGATTTGGGAAGCTAGGGGTCAAGCACAGTCCCATGCATCATGTGCCACAGCCTGGGGATCCTGCCAGGCTCCCTCTTGCAGGGGAAGGAGGGAGGGGAGGGTGGAGGGTTCTGACGGCAGCTGACTAGGAGTCAGAGATTAATGAAGTGTTGAGCTCTTAATGGGGAACGTGCTCCCCTGATTTGGGTTTCCCTCCCCACCCATCCCACTCGTTCTGTTCTGTGGCACAGTCTTGAGAGCAGCTTGAGAACAGAAGTGGTTTCAGACTGGCGGTGACCTCATCCATCTCCAGCTCTGAGGTGGAGCAGTGTTTGGAGCCACAGCCACAACTTACGCTGCTGTTTCAACACTGCAGGTGAGAGGCTGATGCTTTCCCAGTCCCTGCTCTTGGCATGTGTGGGGTGGGGTGTCCCAGCCCACAGTGTCCCTTCTCTCTCCCGAGGACCTCTCCCTCTAGCTCCTGTCATCTTGCTGTTTGCCAGGAAATCCTAGGATTTTCTCTTGCACATCTGTAGTCCGGAGTTCTTGGACTGTGCTGATGTCCGCTGAGCCCAGTGCCTCCTGGCTGCTGAGGCTGCCCTGCTGAGCACAGCCCTGGACTTCGGTACACGACTGAATGCTGTAGCAAGCACAGCCTCTGAGCGCTGTCTCGCAAGTCGTGCGGGGGAGTCCAGCCACATCCTTAAGCCTGGATGTCTTCTGGCACAAACTCCGGCTGAAGAGATGCTGGGCTTTGGCAGGCTATGGCTGGGAAAATAAAAGCAGTCTTCTGTTGCATCAGTGAAACTGTAGAGGAACCTCCCTGACCCTAGGTAGGCAGTACTGAAGGGGGGTAAGAGGAACTTGCTTTTCTCTTGGCCTCATCCCAGGTGGTATCGAGGCTCCTGCCCAGATATAAATTCCATCCCACCGTTGCTGAACAGAGAATTTAACTCTTCTGGGGACTGAACAAGAGACTTCCGCTGCCCCTCTGCGTGGGGGCAGATCCTGCCATTTGTGTCAGTGTAGGGATGAGAGTTTACAGTCCCATTTTCCTCCTTCCTGTTGCAGAGCTGTCTTCTCACCTCTGTATGATTTGCAGTCTGTAACTACATGAAGAAGCAGGGATTTGTGTTAAAATGCTGCCTGTCTCTCCCCTCTGCTCAGCATCCCCCCGCTCTGCTGGTAGCGCTCGAGTGCAGAGGTGGCTAAGTGCGGCTGGCTGCGTGACAGAGCAGCTTTGCCACCTCTGTGAGAACGGCTCTGGGCCATCGGAGCCCTGAGGAAGGCACGCTGGTGCTGGAGGACCTGCAGTGCCAGCGCTCGCTGCTCGGTGGGGCTCCGGCCCTCGGCAGTGCGCGGCCAGCTGCGGCTCCCGCGTGCCCTCCCCAAAGGAGCCGTTGAGCCCCGAGCTGCGCCACTCGCCGGTGTCTGTGGGGTGCAATAACGCTAATGTGTCCGCGCGGCAGCATGAAATGGGCTCGTGTGTCAGGAACAAAGGAGCCTTTGTGGCAGGCCCTGCCGCCTGCGGGAGGTTTGTCAGCTCTGCGCTAACGCGGCCCAGCCGCGCTGCCCGGCTCAGCGCTGAGCAGCGGCCCGGTGCCAGGGCTGCAGCAATCCCTTCACCGTGGGAGGTCTGCGCACAGGTCGTGCGTGCCCGGGCACGGCCCTGCGCGGTGGCTGCGGGAGGCGCTCCGGTGCCTCCGGTCCTGCGCTCACAGCCTGGCTGCGTGTGTGTGGCCCGGAGATGCGAGGCTGAGTGCATTCCCTGCAGCGCACCACATCCAGGAGTGACACCGGGAGGACCGGGACAGGGCTGGGGCAGAGCGCGGTGACAGCGGTGCTGTACCTGGGGCTTTTCGGGGAGCTATTTCTTGTAGTTTGGCAGAGCAGGCTGAGTGGGATTGCTTAACAGTATGTGATAGGTTGGAGAAGAAGTGAGGGAGGGAAACTCCTTAGCTTGGGCTGTCCTGGTATGTTGTCCCTTCTGGCCAAAAAGCACTGTTCTCCAGGAAAGCTCTGTTTGCCTGCCGCTAAGCAGGACAATGAGGGCTTTGGTGGGAGGGAAAGGAGAGCCTGACGTGTGCTCTGCCATAACTGTCCATCCACCACTACACTGCCCCTTCCAGAGGAAAGGCAGCTGTACGGCTTGGGAGGGCAGGCTGGGAGGAGCATGAGGTCTCTTCTGGCTCCAGAGAACGCTGTGTGTGCCCAGAGGGGAAGCAGCGACCACAGGAAAAGGGCAGTTGCTGAACCCAATTTGCCAAGAATTAAGCAATCTATTTCAAAGCATTAAATTGAGCAAGAGAACTCGTTCCCTCCTGAAGCAGGTGGAAAGGATGAGGCAGAGTCCTGCAGTCTGAGGGCCAGACAGTGCCAGTACTGCCCTCAGCCCTCCCCACGCACGGCGTCCCATTTTGATCTCTGCCCTCCTACTGATGCTGTTTTCAGGAGCAGCCTGAACATTCCTTTGCTACATGCTGCTGTTTTGCCCCTTTTTGGGGTGGATGCCCATTTGCACCAAATGTACGGAGAAATGAACACATGAAAAAGGAGTCCAGATAAAGATTGATTTGTGCAGCGTGAACTCTGCAGGACCCTGATACAGAAGGAAAGAGGCTTTGGTAGCCGTTAATTTTGGGATCTTGGTTCATCATCAGCAGATTCTTTTTGTAGAGGGCAGACCAAGAGATGTGGGTATGGCTCAGTCAATCGCTTCTTTGCTGTGGTGCCATGCAGAGCAGGGACTAATTCAGTGCAGTTGTGTGGCTGCTGGGAGCAGTTCTGTTCCTGCAGGGCTGTGGCCTGTGGGTGTGTGCGTCAGAGCCGAAGCAAAACCGAGCTGGGGGCTGCTGTGCCTTCCAGCTGTGACTTTTGCACAGAGGGGAAGTACTACGTTGCTCCGGGAAACAGAGTGCAGTCCCTGTCCACTGAGGAGAGCGGTGTCTCTCTGGAGCCCTTTGCAGCTGCTCCTGTGAGCCAGCACGTAAGTGGGGACAGATGGCGTCATCTCAGTGGTTGGTAGGAGCCTCACTGCTGCAGTTTTGCAGAGCAGTGCAAGGGCTGAGCCAAACTCCCTGCCAGGCAAGCTGTGCTGCTTCCTGGAGTGGCCTCAGGCAGGGCCACTTCGATGCCACAGGGCCATCAGGGCCCTGCCAGCATCCATCATCTTAGTAAGTAGTCCATAGGGACATCCTCCTGTGAAGGGCCTGGGTGAAGGTGCACCTGCGTTATGGAGAGACACGGCCAGTTCTCGGGTATCTAGCTGATCCAGGAAGGTCTATTGCTCTGTTTTGCTGCAAATTCAGCCTCACTATTTGCATCTTTTCCATCCTGGTCAGCATCTCCGATGAGGAGAAGCAACACTCAGCAGTTCCTGACTACTACTTTTAAGGCTGAGAGAAACATTGTTTAAATCCTCTTTGACAGACAGCACAGTTTGATTTAGATTTTTCAGTGACCTGAAGTTTTCTCCCATCGTCACAGCATTTAACAAAACGTAAATCTCCGGTCAGGCTGCAGGGCAAGCAGCAATCTGTACAGCAGAGGTGTAACCAGGCTTAGTGTTTGCTGGAGCAAGGAGATGGGGGAGAAGGGGGTGGGAAAGTGTTGGACGGCATCTTCTGCTTCCCCACGCGTGATGTGGAGCAGCTGGAAATCGCTGTGGTGTGCACCACTGGGCTGTGAGACCTGCAGGGCTCTGCGTGGGCTCAGGACATGGCCTATAGGGAACACAGTGTGCTGCAGAGTGTGTGAGGCCGGAATTGACAGATCACCTCTGCAAAGCTCAGCCCGCACATCGCTGGTGAAGGGGGATTGGTGAGGAACAGTAAATCGCAGCAGGGCAGCTCTCCATTGTCTTCTGTCAGATGGACGTGCATCCTGTGCGTCCCTGCAGGCCCTGGGGGTGTATAGCAAACATTGGGGCCTCTGGGACCAGTGCTGCTTCCCAGAGAACAGCTGCTTGATGGCAGGGCCAAAGGACTGACATCCTGAATGCTCAGGGCCTCTGGGTGCTACATGTGCGTGCTTCATCAGGGAGCTCTGGAAGAGAGCCCTGTGTTGGGTTACCCATACTTCATGGTTGCTCTCTCTCTTCCTGGGCTTTTGTTTCCTGCAGGAGAAATGTGCAGTGATGGTTCTCTGAGAGCACCTCACCCCCTGCCGACAGACAGATGTGCTTCTCCCGGCCCTGCCCCACCGAATGTTCTGTGCTGCTGCTCATAAACTGCGCTGTGCTGCAGCCGCAGCGTCGCTGATTGCGTCTTCCTGCTGATCAGCTTATTGCTCCCGATTGCCAACGCCATCACATTTATTTTAATCGTGCTCATTTCCTGTGTCACTCAGGGAGAAGGAGCAGGGTGCAGGTGTGGGAGGAAGGCTGTGTTTGCCAGGCTGGAAAGGACAAATGCTTCTGCAATGAAATACTCAAACTGTTGCGCAGTTCGCTCTGCTGTTTATATTGAACTAGGAGAAACAACCAGGGGAGAAAGGGAGCAGAATTTCCCTCTGACTAATGCTGCTGGATTGTGCAGGGCTGCGGGGGAATTGCCAAGCAGAGAAACCATCAGGAGGAAAAGGAAATGGAAAGGGAATCTAATTATCCATCTGCGAAGACAGACGTTACGCTGAGGCAGGGCCCAGCCCAGCAGGCTGAAGTTTGTGCAGGCTGGTTGGGGGGTGCTGGGAGTCCCATAAGGGGTCGTGGGGAGCCAGGTGAGACCACGTGGGTCAGCAGAAGGAGGGTGGGAGAGCCTGGGGGTCTGAGGGCTGCAGGAGACCCCTGCTTGGAGGGTTACGGCTCTCAGGGCCTGGGGCTGGCGTTCCTCTTGCTGGATGCCTCCAAAGATTGAAGTTTATTTTTGAGCACTGCCTTTTTTTCCCGTGAAATAATGGAATTAAAAATGATTTGGTGAGCTAAGGGTGGGCTCATTCTCCTCTCTTGTGAGCGCTGAGATACGTTAATTGTAGCTGGGAGACCCTGTTGGGAACTGTCCCGAGGCAATTGGCTTGTCTTCTCCTAGTATTATTCTGGGAGCCTTCTGGGAGGTCAGCATGATTAAAACACCTTCTTGCAGAGCTGGGAGCATCTGTGAGATGGGTGT
>PPHD01014478.1:0-16668 GCA_002909625.1 Bambusicola thoracicus
AAAAAAAAAGCCAAACAATGAAAAATCTTGAGATGTTAGAAACTATGCAGGGTTAATTCAAAGAAGTGGGTTATTTTTTTGATCTTTTATGATCAGAGTGTCTAGTATACTCTTCTATTACACACATTTTGTTCCTGTCTTCCCTTGAGAAATCCTCTGGAGAACAAGCAACGTAATAGATGTTAGTTGCAGTATTTAGAGGTGTTTGGTTACAAGAAGTATGAATGCCTGGTTGCTACACAAGTATAAGGACCTCAGATTAGAACAATATTTTTTCAGGAAAAGAGCTAAAAAAGTGTAGTAGGAAATTTCCATGCAAGAATAAAAAAAATATGCAATTCATCATAGGTATACATTTTTTCCTTTAATTCCACAAATGAGGGGGCCCTGAAGGCAAATTAAGAATTTCTCCCAGACTCTCCTAATAGATTCGTTGGATTCCATTAACTCAGTGAAGCTGTTTAAGTATGAATATCTTGGCCATATTAAGTAATAGGAAGTTGATCTAGTAGTGTTATTAATTCATGATCTAATATTTTCTAATAGCCCCTGCAAAGTTTCTCAAAAGGGAATAACCTGTAACAGTTAATACTGGAAAACGATAGGAAATAGAGAAGTACTATAAGATGATCCTTGTGTAAATATTCATTTAAAGCATCGTTAGGCATACATTTAAATTAGAGAAGTGAATTTATTTAAAATGAGAAAATCACCATTGCATTTTAAGTTTCCGACAGTCTTCTAAAATATGCTCAGAAATGACTTAAACTATATTTGTAACACAGTTGAAACTATATGCAAAGAGTGATGAACTCTATATTAGCCATTATGTAGAAGAAGGACATCCTGGAATCACCACATATAGTTTTCTAAATCTTAATGCAACACCACTCTGTGGTAGTTTAAAAAAATAAAAAATAAAATGGAAAAAAAAAAACACCACACAAATAAAAATAATATCTGAAGTGATTAGAATTCTGAAATTATTAGAAGAACTGACTGGAAGAACTGAACATATGGATAAGCTAAAAAGGCTGGTTAGGCTTTGGTGCCTTGGTTGAATTTAGGAATGGGAACAGCAAAACAAAACAAAAAAGTGTATGGAGAATATGAATCACAGAAGGCGAGGATAAAGTGGCAAGAGAGTGATTACTGAGTCTGAGGTAGCTCAGTGAGTTCAAAATAAAAATTATTTTGTACCAGCTAAATACAGTAATCAGATAAAGTATTTTTCATTTAAATTAAGGACATTTTTTGCCACGAAGATACCTTTCTACTCCACTTTTTGAAGGAAGGATACAATATCCTCCAGCTTTTGGACATGGGGTACCCCTATAAACTTTATCCAATTCTATGTGAAGTGGTACGCAGGTAAGCCCCAGCTTTTATTCTGGGGACTTTTTGTCTAAGACATTCAATAGAAGCCCTGGACTCTTCAGGCACTGAATTAGTAGCTATTAGGAATGAGGTTTTCCAAGACTGACAAAATTGCACAGAGCTTCCACCTAAATAGATAACCTTGATTTTAAGAAATGCTACCTTAAAATACTATTCCAAAGCATCTATATTCTTTATTAAAAAGGTGATACTGCTTAAAAGTTTCTTTCACAGCTACCTAGGTGCATTTCATTTTTAGTGGCAACCCACCACCTCTACTTATGACTGACACGACAGCATGTGATTTGTCCACTTAATAGCTATCTCTGCCAATTTAGACAAACACATTAGCAAAGCTGCTAATGGCTTTTCTTGTAGAAGACACAAAGAATAAATAATACATAGTACCATTACTCTGGTTTCTTTCCATAGATTTTTTTTTCCTTTCTGAGGTAATTTCAAATAAAATATATGAATATATTTTTGGAAAATAGTGAAAAGCTAGCTGTGTATTGTATGTCTTAGTCTTATCATTCCCCTCAAGTCAATCGTGATTTGCATATAGCTAAATTGATGCCTGTGATTCCTGGGGGATCAAAGTATCAGCTATTTGCAGCAAACACAGGCTAAATCTGCAGAAGTCAATACATTAGCTCTATTTTTCTGCATGGTAGTCTTTTGGAATGACTTTGTTGCATTGACTGGGTCTAAGAAAGCTCCTTTCCACATATAAGAACCTTGCTGCTTTATCTGTGAATTTGTTGAATACATGCATTATATTTATTTAACTTTATTGTGTAGGCTACTTCTCTTACTCTTTGGAACAGCTCCTTCCTGATTTACCTGGAGACTTTGTTATAAATAAAATTACATGCATGCAATATTTGCAAAAATATCACTGAAATGAATGGAACGATATTCGCAGCTATTTAAACAGCTTGATAAATTCATTTTTGCCAAGAATTCAGAAGTTGACTTCAAAAATGTGATAACAGGGATTTCACATACAAGAGGGTCATATACATTTTAATAATGTGATACCACAATTATCTGTATTGTTTACAAAACCCCTACTGTACTAAAGGATTCCTGATTTATCTGTTTGATAAACAAAGGAAAACAAAATTTAGATTAATTTAAGAATGAAATTATGCTCTCTTGTAGTTAAGCAGTAATATCTGTGTTTACTTCTTTTGCATCAGGCACAGCCAGGCTTCTGCTCACTTGTTTTGGTTTTCTTTTAAGAAAGTGAAGAAGAGTTTTCTTTTTATATCTTAACACACCAAATCTATAAAATGAAAAGCTTCCATCTGAGTTGACCTGATTTTTTTCATTTCCGTGTGAGGACCAAAACTTTGGTTTAGATCTCAGTCTTACAAAGACATATGTATTTAACTGTGAACATACAAAAAGTCACATTGAGTTCAGACAAACTAGTTTCATGAATCCTTCTGTGACAGCCACTGTGATATTAATAGCTATATGAAGAAGATAGTGAAGATTTTGCATCCACATAATCTTAGTGGAATAGGAAAAATTATTTTTGGTAATCATACAGCCATTTTTTTTCCCAAACAATTAAAAATAGAGGCATGAATAGGATGCTCATGTCTTTTAATGCCGGCAAAAGAATAAAATAATAATAATTAAAAAAAAAACCAAAAACAACTAGTACATAGATTAATTTGAAAATATGTGCCTTACTTTACCAATTTAACATATTTGGCATACTATTTATGTCTAAATTAAGGAAACAAGACTCTAATTGAAAAATATTCTATGACTTCTGTGTTTTTCTGGGGTATACTTACTTGAATGCTTATTTTTATATTCCAAAAGCATTTTGTTTTTAATCCTCTCTAGGTTAATAATTCTAAAAAAATGATGGAATTAAATAGAGTATTAATTAATTAATTTTTCACAATCAGACCACTGTTGATGAAAGAACAAATAGTGTCTTCAGGAATAATTTCCCCTACATATGCACTGTAGGATTCAGTAAAAAATTTCCATTTATGAACATAATTCTCACCATGCTGTGGTCCCTCTTTGGTGCAGTGGCAAATTAAGTATTATTTAAGCCTATAATATGCAATTTGAAAAAGCATTTGCATTTTTCTTGAATAGGGCCATCTAGAAAAGGGAGATCCTGTGATAAAAGTGCAGTGTTTGATCCTTCTATCTCCAAAAATACAGTGTTTGTCTTTCTGTTCACATCTTTAGTGTTCTGTACTTTGAAAAAATGTTTATTATAACTGATGAAATAAAGTGAATCTGAAACAAGCTCAGAAATTCCAGGAAACAGTTCAGGGAGTCTAATTACACTTGAGAGTTACTCACCAAACTTATTAGTTATAAAGCCCCGCTACCATGCAATGCACCCGATACATTCAGCTTCTACTAAATAGATATGTATTTATTAACTCTTTTGTCAAGTTGAGTATAGTATACAGACTGTAAGCATGTTAGAAGAACTTTCAGATACATTTTAATTATCAAATTACATAAATGATTTTGCATAAACTATGTGGTCATATAACTTAGAAATTAACGTGTACTCTCCTATAACATAAAATATGCATGTATACTTGGTGTAAATCAGGTGTGTATATTTAATGTGTAGGGTGTTGGCCAAGAGGAATGTAAGGAGGAAGATACAATAATTTTATGGATGGTAGTTTTTGCTATATCCAGGGACAGATTCATACCTTACTTGTTTTATCCACTGTATATGCTGAAGACAGAAACAAAAAGTAAAAATACGTTTTTTATATAGTTACTTACACAAACCTCTCAGTAGTACCTTACAGTCTGAGATGAATTTGTCTGTCCAATATCACTGTGAAGCAGGAAAGTCAATTTATCTCCTTTTCACAGACAGGGACCTGAGGCACAGGGAAGCTAAAGCCCAGATTCAGACAATCTGAATTCCAGTTAAATCTCAAAGTCTTGTGTTTCCAATTGGCTTGGTGCCTCTGGCGCAATGTCCAAGGTCATATAGGATGTCTGCAGCAAAACTGAAAACTGAATCTAGCTTTAACTCCTCTCAAAGTAAGGCTCTAAATCACTGTATGACTTTTTTAAGGGTGTCCTTGCATCACATAGAATTGCTGGGTAACTTCCCCTTGATTGTTCCGCTTTTGTTCCTTGGAAATCCTCTCTTATCTTGAAAGGCTCTGAATATGCAGAGACAGTTAAGAAATCCGTTAAAGATTCAACTAGGACATACAGGTGTGCAGTGAGTTCATCTCATCAATCCGAATAAGGTGACATTTACATCCCAATTAGATAGTGAATTACGCTATTTACACTACATTTGTATTCCCCAAACACCTTCCTCTATAGCATGTAGTTGATAAACCTCAAGGAACCATTAAATAAAAATTTCAAGTGAGTTCATATATTATTTGAAATAGACAATTCATATCCATATTATTTTCAAAATAATGTATCATCTTGCCTGTACAGTCAGAATAGATTGAGTCCCCAGAATAATGCATTTTTGGAGTGGAAAGGAAAACACCAAAACAATTAAAACAAAATGACAGAATCCAGTTGATGCAATACTATGATAAAAAATATATTTTTATTTCATTTTAATTACAACAAGTTTGTTTGCTTAGCCCCCCTGGAATCCATGTTCTTCATTCACAGAAGTAAGACCAATAAGGGCAACTTGTAATATGAATATTCAGACACAAACACACACACACACAAACAAGTAATCAGCAGATGAAGAGAGAATTTGAAGTCTTAAATGCATACATT
The DNA here is from genome assembly GCA_002909625.1 of Bambusicola thoracicus. Lineage (NCBI taxonomy): Eukaryota > Metazoa > Chordata > Aves > Galliformes > Phasianidae > Bambusicola > Bambusicola thoracicus. Next base: position 5,146 of record PPHD01014478.1, read on the forward strand.
GTATTTGAACCCAAATCGTTTGCATTTCAAGCCAATTAATATTTTCAGCTGTGTATGAAGAAATAAGTTTTCAAACAGACCTGCTTTGCTTACTAATAGATGCATGCAACAGTGAACACTGAACAGCAAGTCTTGAGTTGCACGGTTGTTAGTGGGAATGAGAATACTAGGAATATCCATTACTGTAACTCAGCAATGGATCTGAATTCTTCAAATGAGTTGATTCATGTGTGACTAACATGGAGCTGCAATACAGCCAAGGCATGCACATGGATGTTAGTGTAAGTCCGGAAAAATACCGGGTTTGGGATCTGCTTCTGTCCATAATAGTTCTCTGCCTTTTTCTCCTCAATATCTCTGACCATCAGAATGCTGGCTAATGCTCAGAGTCTGAATATTTGATTCAAAATGACAAGTGCTTAAGCAAGGTGTCACAGAACTCAGCATGGAGGTGCATGAGTCCACTCCCCTCAGAGATGCTGATGTAGACTGAAAGTTGCTACTTCTATTCTGAGACCCCCATGAATATATAAAATATCACTTGGCCTTTCTGATGGCTTTTCAGTAGTAAGTCCTACTAGTTTAATTTCTCAGAATGCACAGGAGCTAGGAGCTTGCTGTTATCTGACTTTTTTGTCATGTAATGGTTATGATTTTCTGTTGTTAAAGATTTCACCATCAAAACTATTTTCTCCTAAATGTCTAAGAATTGAATTCTGCCTGGTAGTATCTGCCTGTGGCTTACTCTCCTGCAAGCAAACATATATCTCTCAAAATACACTGTGAACTGGCAGTTTTGAATTATTATTAACTCAGTTTTGTTTTTCATTAACAATTACAGCTCAGGAGATGTCTGCAGTGATTTCAGATAAACTTTCTTTTTTCTGTACATTCAAATGTCCAAATAAGAAAATAATGATAGTACACAGTACCAGGGAACACCTCTGAGTTTTAGGGAAATCTCAAAGGCAAAATATGAAGATACAGGTAAAGAGAATAGCTGGGTGACATTTTAGCAGTGTGTCCTTCATCCAAAATAAGATATTTATTTCTTCAAATAGACATCTGTCAAGTAGGCTGATCACGTACTTTTCAGAGTTACTAGAAAAATGCCACTGATTTTGGAGGAAGTTACTACATTGCAGATTAGAATGTTTCAGGATAAATGAATTTTATTCAGGATTACTTGCAATCATCATGTGTGTAATACATTCTTTTGGAGTTAATCTGGACCTAATCTTGGCCAGGAGTTTATTTGGTTATCTTCTGTGAAATACGTGATTTTATTCATTTTTTGATATTATTTTTAAAAGAAAGAGGGCACACACTCACCCAAGTACACACAAGGTGAAATCTGTAATGGGAGACCCAGCATGTCAGCAAATCTGTCTTCCAGAGTCTAGATGAATATTCATTTTTCTGACAATACCTGAATACCTTCCTTTCTTTTCATTGAAAAAAAAATCTTATTTTGTTGCTCTGAGTGGAATCTCCACCCTGAACTCAAGTAACCTTCCTCATATCACTTTCCTAGAAAATGATACATTTCTATCCCAGAACTTTTCGTTTCAGTGAAATGGTGTGGAATGAAAAGCTCTTGCTAAGAATTTTCTCCTTTTCTTTTTCTTTCTTTCTTTTTTTTTTTCTTTTTTTGGTCTTATGGTCTGAGTAACCTACTAAACTTTAAAACTCAACTTTTTAACTTATCTTGAAGTTCACTGAACATTTGAGTGTCATTAATTGGTAGTTGGACACTCATAATATTTCATGCTGGATCTTATTTTCAAAAATGCAAGTTAACTGTGAGACAACTCACTTCTCTATTAAAATTTAGCAGACGGAAAAATTCTACTACAATTCTTTTTCTTCCTTGACTATACCACAATCATCTTGAAATTATTTCATGAGATTTCTATTCTGTGTGTTTGTAGAATACCTTATATACAGCAAACAATTAAAAAATAGCTGATTAAGAGAAAAAGCTGGTAAATCCTGTTTGTTGGGGATGGGCCTATGAATAATGAAATGATGGTGCTGTTATCTAATTGATAATGGCAGTGATTTGACATATGAACACACCACAAAACTTAATGTCACACAAATTTGTGTGACTAGAAGCTGGTGTATGACTAATACTCTATTAATGTGTAATCACTTTGATTAAAGAAAGGGGTTATCCAAGGAAAATTCCTACTAATTATGTAATTCCATATATTCCATCCACAAAAACCCTTCAACTTTCTTAAAATTAACACGACTCGACTCTAACCTCTATTACACTTACATGCACCAAAATGAAAAACCAGGATTAAACAATGTATAGAGCGATCATTTCCTGAAAGGCTGTGTGCTTCAAAGGTGTTTCAAAGGCAAATCCTCCATTTCAAAACCTACACCAAAGTCCCTACATTTCTCAGAAGTCCACACTGCATTTAATGCTGCATCACTGAAAGATCCAAGCTAGTGCAAATACTAGAAATAGTCTAGCCATAGTAGTATGGAGTAATTCATTGGCTAATTATCTTCTTCGGAGAGCAAATTAGTTTATGTGCAGCTGCAGGCTACTGCAGCTACCAGAACTACCTTATTTTAAATTACCATGCGGTTCCCTCTGATGTATTTCAGTCGGTGATGCAGCCATACCTAATGGCAGGATTATTCCAGTTCAGCATGAGGAAATAATATCTTTGTTGTAACAGGATAACCACTTATGCCTTATAGCTCTTGCCGTTTGAGTTGTTCATTTATAGAGGATAGCAATGCATGGAAGTTGCTAGTTTGAATGACTGTCAGATGTATCCAGTGTTATCCTCTACTTTTTCTGGGCTGTATTCCTCTCTTATTCTCCATTCTCTTTTCACTTCAGTAGATGAAATGTGACATGAGTTGCAAGAGGTAACTCAGATAAGAAAATACCAAGTTTATATAGTCTGACTTCTGACTGTTTCAGTTTTTCTCTTTTAAAAGTCAAATGTATATTGTCTGGGGACATGAATATATACTTTTGGCAACCTGAAAGTTAAACAGTAGTTACAAATAAAATGAAATACACCTAATATTACCACATTATACAGTTGAATACTCTATGGACCCAAAGCATAATTCCCAGTATTTAGAAAAATCAGCAGCTTCTAGTAGAAAATGTACTTCTTGAAGAGCTTTGATAATGGAGTCACACGTCAATGACAGCTTATTAATGAACTGTTCTTTAAAGTTTAAGTTAATAGGTGACAACTCAATTCAAAGGGAAAAAAAATCCTGAAGTCATTCTTTCTATATTTATTACTGTGTGCAATGACTGCTTATAATGTTGTAGAAATGAGCACTCTACTCCATTTTTAGCTGTTAACCACATTTAATGAGAATCATTAACACAGACTAATGGAATTTTATTTCAAGAACAAGACTGTGCAGATAACTTGGTTTGTCTTAAGCTTTTTTTAGCAGACTTTTTATAGATTTCCATTTTTTCTACTCACCTGTGTACCTATTGCATCCTCTTGGCAACTCACAGTTTTAATGTAGAAGGATTTTAGAAGAATTCCTTTGACCAAATCTAGAAAATAAATTGTGGCATTTTCAGTGACTTTCAAAGCTACTTGGTGCCCAGCCTTACTTTTGGGGAGTGGAAGGATAAGTATGGCTAGATGGAAAAAGAATAAAAGAGGTGATCCAATTGAACTGAAATAACTGCTGAAGCTCTGTCGGATTTTGTAGGATGTCCTAATCTGGACACTTCTTTTTCCACTGCATTTGTATGTGACTTAGGTATCCCCAGGGTGTATCAGTCTACTCTAGTTAGGATACGAACTTCTCCCTGCGAACTTTAGTTGTCCAAAACTACACATATAGCATTAATTTCTCTATGTATCTACTAGTGAATTACATAATATATGTATAATGAGGAGACAGGATCATAAAATGAGGTGGATCACTGTCTGGAAATACAGCTCTTCTGCTTCATTAACTGTAGAAGGTAAAGATAATGAATCTTATCTACCACTGAATGTATATAGAATTAAGGGGATATAACAGATATCTGCATTATATTAAGTTCCAGTTCAGCTAACTCTCTTTGAAGTTATCTGTTTCTGTCTAGCAGGTCATTTTTGGAGTACTCACACAAAAAGCCCAGGAACTGTGGTAAATGAGCTGAAAAGAGGTTGAACTCATAAATCTTCTACTTCAGAAAAGACCAGTAAGTAGCCTATGTGTGACTATCTATGTAGACTCAGATGTTCAGAGAGGCATCAAGTAGAAGACAGATTTTGGCATAGTGGCTATAGGATGGGACAGGGAGACTATGCCCTGAAACAAAAAATAACTTTTACAAATTCAGACAATTCTAACATAATGTACATGCAAGTCTTCTGGAATCCCATTGTCATCCCAGCTGCTTATGCCAGACTCAGAGTGTGCCTGTTTTCCTGCTCATTACCGTTGAGATAGAGGTGTGGAATTGAAAATGTCACCCTGAACAACTGTAACTTAACTGATTAGATTTTCATACTCCTAAACTTAAGAAGCTGAAAAAACTAGATCTTCCATTTTTAAGACAACTTGTAAGCCACTGTGGAAAAACAAGGTAATTTGCACACGTTTTCATTGTGGCTTTGCCATTATTCATTCCCTTTGTACTTAACTGTAAGGAAGACTATATGTGATGGAAGCCTGGAAGTAGGTTGTTATCTCCATAGAAAGGCTCCTCTGAACATACGAGTGTTTATACAGTGTAAATGATAAAAAATTCCTTTTGACAGAAGTACAAGGCTATCGAATAGCTTTAAATGCCTAGACAATTCTGAAGAGCACATAGTCTGAACATACTATGATACAGTTTATCTTTACATGGAATGGTTCATATTCAAAGCATCAGAAGAGAAAGAAAAAAAATCTTTGAAGATTTCAAAGGAATTCATTTGGAAAAAAAAATATGTATAGTAATTCTCAAGTAATTAATAACAACATACCATAGTAGAATATTATGATGAACAAAATAAGACAAAAATTGTCAGATAATTTGATGTAGTTGTTTTGGGTTCTTAATAAGAGGAGTCATCACTCAATTAAAAAAAAAAAAAAAAAAAAAAACAAAGATCAGTGACTGCAGTTAGACCAATAAAGACTAGGCCACAAAAATTGGAATCAGCTGCCTGATCTGAATTTATGGTAGGGTATAAATAGACACTTTCAGTCTTGGAAAAATACCAGTACAATCTTAACTTTATGGAATATATATCTGCTTTTAACTATATTATCTAACATTCTCTTGTGGACTTCCTTCAAGTATTGGAAGGCCACAATGAGGTCTCCCCAGAGCCTTCTCTTTCCCAAGCTAAACAAGCCCAATTTCTTCAACCTTTTTCATAGGAGACGTGCTCCAGCTCCCTGATCATCTTAGTGGCCCTCCTCTAGACCTGCTCCAAGGGCTCCACACTCTTCCTGTACAGTTAGGAAAATAATGCTATTGATTTCAATGCTTATCCCAGTAATTTCATGTATATTGGTCATCATCTGAAATCACTATACCAGCTTTGGTAATGAGATGAAAGTACCTAAAAGCACAGACATTTCTGCCATGGTAATAATTAAAAATACAATGAAGAACTTTATTATGACTCTTACAGTGGTATAGAATAGATGCCCTCTGTTGAATCAATTTTTAGAAACAAAGTCTCTCCTAGGAAGCAGACAAAACTGAAATACCTAAAAATCTCATCTGCTACTGAAACACAGTATAGAATGCCAATGATATTTATAATTCCCAATTCCTCTGCTGTTTAGCCTTGTAGTTGCCTAAGGACTTCAACTATTTAAGGACCCAAAAAAATCATTTAAATGTACATTCAAGCCTACTTTAAAGAACGAGTTGTTCTGATAGATTTTAAAATTGAATGTCTCTATGTTGGAACACATAAATCAGTGTGTGCTTAAAATATGTTCTTCCTTTTTCTTGTAAACCTAATAACTAAATCTTAGAGCACTGTCGAGGGACAGGAGATCCATGATCTTCTATATGTTTTATGAAAGAGATATGAACTTGTATTACCATTTGGTAAAAGCCCTAAAATATGTAATAGTGATGCAATATGTCTTTTTCCAGCTACAGCAGTTGTATTTGTTGTAATGTGTTTCACTGTTGTCTTGATCACAGACAAGGAATTATTCCACTGTATGTGCAGGACTTGAGAGATTCAGGATACAATGCTCTTCTACACAGTGTTGTTACACTTTCCGTTATTTTTGCCTCATTGGTACTAAGCTGTCTTTATGTCTGACATTAGCTAACCTAAGGATTCCCAAAAGTCAGGATTCCTAATTCTCCCTTAGAATTTAGGCTCTTATCTACAAAGTATTTAGGCTTTCTTACTTTAATTGGCATAGCACCTGAGTCCAGGGTTGGAATCCAAATATCCAAACTAATTGCTTTCATTTCATGAACAAAGCATAGAAAAAATCATCATCTGTGAAGACTCATTTGCTAGAACTGAGTAGTTTGCATATGGCAATGCCTAAGCCTGCCAAGAGTGCCTTCTTTGGACCTGTACTATACGACTATTTATCTCAGATTTCTTCCTCAGTTGCCTTCCTGGATGGAGGTGCTTTTGTTGGTCTGAGCATTGAGATGAATACTGTGCTCTTCTTTGCTCTCACAGGTATCTTAAATTCCCTTCTCACCAAAAGGGAATTCAAACATGTATTTGTCTATGTCCTAGGACAGCATGTTAATCATTGCTGGGGGACACATACTGAATTCTTGAAATACAAGTGGTTTTTGGTAATTTTCTGAAAAACATGCAGTGAATTCTTATGTTAAGGAAGACCTAGTGTCTATTCTTCTGTGTTCTTGGCAGGATCTTACATCAATGTGAAACTACTGTGAGAAGCAAGCTATTTCCAGTTACGGCAGACAGGTAGCTAAGCTTGTGCTGTTGGCATATAAGGTTGTTCAGCAGCTAAATATTACAGGGAATTTTTTCATACTGTAGTGGTATTTAAACTGCACCAAAGTGAAAGACTAAAATGTCTTTCCAGTTACAGACATTTTATTACCAGCATTTTTTGCAAGCATTAATGATATCTGTCAGTATTAAACTCTCTCACCTTTCAATACAAGGGAACTGCTTCATAATGCCATATTGCAGATAAATCTCTCTAGCCTATGTTAGTCTTCATGCTCCAACAGGAAATTTCATACAACAATACCAGGCCCATGCTAACACTCAACTCAGAACTAGGGTGCAAATTCCATAGTAAAGACATGTGAGTCTGAATGGTTAGGTATGTTCTTAGGTGCTGCGTGATTCACTGCTTGTTGTGGGCATTGTCCTTGTAAACCTGAGATACGTTTTACAGCCAGAAGCAAGCAAGCTAGAGGAGGTACAGCAAGTGACACTAGAGTAGAACTTGGAAATAATGTAAAACCATTATAAGTAACTCAGGAGCTGCTGAGTTACTTATAGTGTCCTAAGACAAGTAGTATACTCTTTCTGACTAGTTAACGTCTGATTGAAATTATCATGGCTATACAGCGACATGGGATTTTAAGATACACACACACTTCCATGTTAATGATGCAAAATAACACTATAAACTTAAATCCTTTTAAACTTTCAAAGCTTTTTTGTTATGTGATCTAAGAATTATTATATACTGGTTTAAAATTATCCCTTATTATCTGAGTGGGAAATCTATGTGGTGAGACTAAAATAATCGTGGTGCCTTTAAATGTGGGGTTATCTAAATTTAGGACTTTAAAGAATTTGAGCATAGTTAAGTATTCCTTCTTTTAGACAAATAAGAATAGAATGGAGAGCCTTAAAGCCAGAATATATATGTATCTATTAATCCATATTAATATAGTGATCATTGTGACGCTAATGCTTGATGTGATCAAAGCTAAAAATGACTTCCAACAGTTGAAAAGGATAGTATAAGTAGCTTTCTACATTACTTGCAGTATGTGCAATTGTGGAAAACAAATTAATACCCTGTAGTGAAGCCTTGCCTGTGCAGCGAGGATATTTATTAATTTCTCCTTTAAAGGATTTACTTGGCATTTCAATGAATCTGCTGTAGCATTGAAACAGATGTGGTAGCAAAAATGTTTTGAAATAACCTATTTCTTCTACAAGATGTTATACCAGATGAAGCAGAAAAAAATAAAAATAAATGTAAATTGCTATTTCAAAGTAGTTTCAAATGAATAGAACTAGAATTTATTTGAGTTAAAGTATGTTGGCTAAGGTGAAAAAATAATGAGATCAGTTACAGTCAAGTATCACAACCATTGTAAAGTCTGCAAAATCCTATGCTGATTTTTAACCTTGCAACCTTAAATCAATTTTATCTTCTAAATGCTATCATGTGGCCTGGCTTTCCTACTGGCTTCAATGACTTTCAGAGACTGAAATGAATTTGTGCATTTCTGACTGATTCTGAGACATCTTTATGCTGGCTTAAGTGTGTAGATCACTCGGAAAGTAATGCCTCCTGTTTATTTCCATGGAATCTGCAACAAATAAAAAGAGCACAATAACACTTTTTGATAGAATATATTGCTATGTATATTGCTCTAAGCTATTAAGATGTCTCTCCTTTTGTATTAGTGTGCCAAAGCAAGCCAGTAATTAAGGACTCTCTCTACCTTGATAGATATCTTTATTCATTTGGCTAGGTAAATGGATGTCATTTGCTACACTGTTAAATTTCATGTTTTGCTCTTACAGTAAGCATTTTCAGTGGTACTGTTGTACTTGCTCATTTCATGTAGGGCCCTATAGGTAGAAGAAGGGTAACAGACTGTTAGATATCTACTATTATCTCATAATAAGGCCTTTAAAAATATCTATTCTATCTGTTATAAACTTTCACACTTCTTTTATGGAAAACATGAAAATTTTCCTGGAAGTTAAGCACTATGGTGCTTAAGGATGACTTGGACAAATAAAATGTCTCCATCTTCTTCTGTCTTGATCATGAGGAAACTTATGGGTAATTTTTAGTTGTTGGTGTTACGGAGTGATAAAAATTAAACATCAGAGGAGCCAAAGTTTGATCCAGTTTGAAACAGTTGTATGAGCAGAGATGGAATTCCTAAAGCAAATGTTACTCTCAATTTGTTCCTTACTGCAGTTTGCAAAAGGATTTTGACAACTGTTGCACTACATAACACAATTCACTAAGCCAATCCTGATGCAATGGAAAGTACTCACCTTCCGAAGGCTTAAAAAAATTATTGCAAAACAATAAAGATAAAGGCCCTTAAGTAAATTATTTATTTTCTAAATGAGTGTACTTCTTAAAACCAACCAGTCATTTCTTAAGCTTTCTCATTAATTAAAAAGTCTGAATAATCATAATTGAATATTGTCTACTCTTCTGAATTTAACACCTCTGTTTGTGTTCCTAATTAGTAAAGTCCTCAAGTCAGAGAACACTTTTCTGAGCTTTTCCTGCTTCTTCTCTTTGTCTGCAACCTTTTTTCACAGACTTAAGGAGATCTCTACAAAGCTGACATTTAGAATACTAGAATACATTTAAGAAAAAGTAGTGCAATGCCTTAATTTCAATTTTGTCCCAAGTAATAGACAGTGTGAAAGGAGTAAAAAAGCATTTACTGACCATTCAGTTCCAGGGTAGCTATTCCATTGAAATCCCTAGAGAAATTGTTAAGATGATTAAGTTTACAGATTTTAAGGAAAATAACTTCCTCCACGGAGAAGGATCAATTTTTTATTGCATATTGACTAAAGAATTCCACTCAGTGTGTGGGCAGGCAGTAATTTCACGTAGGCTTTTTAAAGTGTGATAGATTCCCAGATCTGGGTTATTATGCCATGGAGTTTCTGAAAATTTCATTTTAGGTTCAAAGAACATAACTTCAGCAACTTTCATGGCAAGATAATATGACAGTCTTTAACCTCCATCAGTACAATCTCTCTCCCTTTCTATACAGACTTTCTATCTTTAATGAAGTAAAATATTTTCAACTTTGTGAAAACTGACCTGTGAAACATTATTAGTTATATGTTGTTGGAAATAGTAAAGAACATTTGTTTTCATAGAAAGTGGAGAATGCTGACTGAATTTTATGTTCAGTTCTACTATCCTTCTACTTTTTGTGCACCTTAGCTTACTTTGTTGCTAAAAGCATAGCTAATGCCAGTCACCACAGTTTAATGGAAGTGAGGTCATTTCAAACAAATGAGTTACTTTTTAAAACAAAATTATAGGTCCACTAAATAAGGACTGCTAGACTACTGATATATACTTCAATTTTGTATCATATGATGTTTTGATTTGGAGTCTTACATTATGAGGAAAGACGTTAAGTACTCATCAAACAGAAAAATTATTCTGATAGATCTCATAAACTGAAAGTAAATGGCTATACATTCCTTAGTGGGACTCATTTCTTGCAGTTATTCCTTGGTTTGATTCTATTTAAATCTCTAACAGTCATAAAAGCCTTGAAGAGCCATAAAAATAAAACAAGGATTAGAAGACAGGGTTTACATTTTAAGGAGTTAGCTCTATGTGATTTATGAAAGAGAAAACTGAGACACAATTTGACTATTCCGTTATATACACAGTTAGGAGGAAGATCTGAGAGAATGGAGCTTTTCAGCCTTGCAGGTAAAGAATAATAAGATGCAGTGAATGCATGCTGGAGTTAGACAAGTTCTGACTTGGAAGTAATTAATGTTATGTAATTGAAGATTAGAGCAGCTACTATGAGAAAATCTGAGAGTCTGTCTACATTGAAGGTAAGTCTGGATGTATCAATGTATGTATTAATAAGATTGGCTTGACATTAAATAGAGGCAGTTATGTAACAACCTAGGAGAAACTACACAAATACTCTATTTGTAATACTTATGAATAATTCTTAAATGTTCTGCATCCAGTTACTATTGGATAGTTGCCAATAAACAAACAAAAAAAACCCCGAAACATTGGCATTTCTGTGCTTTAGGTTACTGATTGTCCTCTGACTTTACTTCTGAGATCATGTAGCTACTTGATCTGCATTAAAAAGTGCTCTTTGAAGCAAAACTTATTTTTTTTCCTAAATCAGAAATGAAGTTGATATAAACCCATGTATATAGACTTTTCTGATGCTCCAAAAACAATCAGTCAAACAAATAACCTTCTAAGTAGTAACTAAAGCTGTTTGGTCACTCAGCTCTGCCTTGTCCTTTGTGCAAGGGATTTTGAGTGGGTCTCCCAGTTAAATCTCCAGTTGTGTAACTAAAAATCTTAGATTGGGCGGCAGGTGAGTGAGAGACGTTCCATTACAGACTTCCTTGAAACACGCACATTATGATGGACTAGCTATTTTTAAGGTTAAGGTTTTCCCTTTAGCTGGCATAGATCTCTGAAGGGGATCTGTCTTCTGAGCAGATCACCCGAGCAGGCACCTTTTGCTCTTTTCTGATAAACCCCAGAATCTTAATGTCTGGCTTGGTTCTGAGCTAATTTAATATCCGGTATCTGCAAAACCTCCATGTCTGCTTGTTC